>BGPR01042808.1:0-13138 GCA_013235015.1 Araneus ventricosus
TGCTATCGCTGAAAATTTGGTATTTCCGTGTATCAAGATGCGGTTGAATGCATGTTCGGTGAAGACCATATCCAAAAAATCAAAAATATTCCTTTGTTTAACAACACAGTTTCTCGGAGAATTAAGGACATATCTATTGACATTGAAGATACTATAAATGAAAGCATAAAAAAAAACCCTTCTTTTCAATACAGATGGATGAAAGCACTGATGTTTCCGATCTGTCAATTTTGCTTGTTATTGTAAGATATTTGAATGTTAACGATCTTAAAGAAAACTTCTTACTGTGTTATCCTCTCACTAAAAGATGTACTGGCGAGGACATATTTAATGCCATTCAAGGTTATTTCTGTGAAAACGAAATGGGTTGGGCTAAGTGCTGTGGTGTTTGCACGGATGGTGGAAAATCTATGTCTGGCTGCTATAAAGGTTTACGTGGTCGTATCAAAATAGTCGCTCCTCATATAAGTTGGAGCCATTGCTGCATCCACAGACAAAGTTTAGCAGCGAAGCCTTTGCCAAACTCACTGAAAGAAGTACTCAATCAATCTTTCCAATTTGTAAATTTCATTAAGGCTAATTCAACTAACACCCGATTGTTCAAATCTTTGTGTGGAGACACGGAAAGCCTACATACTATGTTACTTTAGCACACAGAAGTGAGATGGCTTTCGCTAGGAAATGTACTCACAAGGTTGTTTGAACTGAGATATGAAGTTCTTATGTTTTTTGAAGACCACTCTTTTACGTTGAGCTCTAAATTTTATGAAAGTGAATGGTTAAAGCAGCTTGCGTACTTATCTGACATTTTTTCAGAAATAAATAAACTTAATTTATAGAATTGCAGAACCATTCCATAACCATTTTTAAGGTAACTGACAAAATCGAGTCTATGATTAAGAAGCTTAATTTTTGGGAATCCTGTATTAAAAAAACCAGTCTGAAGTTTTTGAGACACTTCACAGCTTTTTATCTGAGAACGAACTTAAATTAACAAAACAAGTAAAATCTAGTATAATAGCACATTTAAAAGTACTTAATTTGCAATTCAGACAATATTTTCGGAAGCTCAGTGATGCAGATATGTGGATATTAAATCCATTCAACGAAGCGTTTTTTCAAAAAGCTGAAAAATTAACAATTTCTGAAAAAGAAAATTGATTGAAATTTCCATTGATTCTTCATTAGATTCTGAATTTTAAAAAAGAAATTTGATTGACTTCTGGGTAGCAGTGAAAGAAGAGTACCAAGAACTCGGTGGTAAAGCAATAAAATATTTAATACCTTTCACGAACACAGAACTTGTGGAAAGAGCATTCTCGTCTTATTCGTATATTAAGAATAAATACCGAAATAAGCTTGACGCAGCTCCAGACATAAAATTATATCTTTCTTCTTTCGAACCCAATTTTATAAAAGTCAGCTCCATGAAACAAGCTCAAGGATCGCATTGAAATTGTCTAGCACTTGAATAACTGATCATTACGAAGTGTAATTTTAAGCTAACCTCATAAGTTAATGTTATCCAAATAACAATACTGTTTTTATTCGATTTGCCGTTTAACTAATACTATTTTAAAATTCAAATAAAATATAAAATTAAAAATAAGTCCTGTAAATGTTATTTATTCACGTTATTTGACTCTGAAGCTTACCTAAGCCCTTAACATTATTGATAAAAACTTCTTTGCATGGACGGGGGGGAGGGTATGACAGTAGGGGGTACGCGAAAATGAAAAGACTGATCAAGGGGTACGCGAGGGAAAAATGATTGAGAACCCCTGATGTAGACAATGGACAGAACAGATGCAAAGCTACTAAAAGAACACTGGTGAAATGTCTATAACAATTTGAAGTTTAAAATTGCTTTTTTAAGGGAACTATGAAAATCAAATTATCCACTTGAGAATTAATTGAATTTATATTCCCGACGAACAAGCTAGTCAAAGAGGGCGGCTAGTATAAAATACACCGAAACCTCTCTACAGTGGTCAACCTCCGTTCCAAGGAAAATTGGCTGCTCTAATAGGTTATTGTGTTTGGGAGTATAAAATATTTAAATAAGATCTACTTCGTCATTTGTGATAAATCTAATTTTAAAAATTATCCAAAGGAAAAAAAAGTATTTTATCCGAAAATATCTCTCTATATATATTTCTTTCTTTTCTTTTTCTTTTTTCGTTTTTAGAAAAAAAAAGATAAAATTTGTGTCTGCTTGGGTCTTTCAGCTCTTTCGGAGGTCACTTTTTCAATTTTTTTTAAATTGTAAATATATATCTATAATTGTTTCGTCGGTAGTTGTTGAGGAAAGACAATAATATCGTCTATTTTTCCTAAAGTCGTTGAACTGAAAGTTTCATTCACTGATGGCCGCCACAATATTAACAAATTTTTCGTCAGTTTTCGAATCAGCACCTGAAAGGCACAAATGAACTTTTTAATTCCCAAACCCAGTAGAGTCCGAAATTCATTCTTCTCTTCACATTGGGAAAGGAATGATTAATTTATATCTGGTTTCCGGTGTTGTTTTTGAGTGCATGAATTTTTTTCTTTCTTTCCTCCATTTTCTCTTTATAAAATGTCCATGGTCGGAGAGACGAAAGGAAAAAATTTCATTGAAGTTGAACGCGCGACAAACCCGTCTGTTCAGAGGGGTTTGAGTTGCCGTTAATAGATTTTATTTTAACATTATGTCTATGGGCCGAAAAATTCCACACCGAACAAAAATGGCCATTGAGAAGAATGATCACTATGTGTAGCCACACTCTTGAGTAATACAGATACTTTAGTTTTACCTAATAATTCCGCCGAAAAGTGATCGAAACAGACGATGGAAACAACAAAACATAAAAATTTTCGTCCTTCTTGTTGATCTCTGACCGAAAACAGTCTTCAAAATGCGACAACAGATTCACTTGTCGGTTATTCTTTCAAATGTGGTGCGAACTACTGGCCGAATGGACGACAATTTAAAAGGATGTCGGTCATTCTGTTGACCTAACCGTTAATCAATCCTCAAATTCGGACACAAATCGCTTATCTCGACCGTTTATTATATAATAACTTAAAGATGTGATTAAAATTATTATATTCCTTAATACCCTGCTCTCAACATCTCTCAAAATCTCAAAGATTTTTGCCGACGAAAGTCTTAATTTCTCGCCGACGGGAAAGAGAGCAAGCGGTCACCGACAGGGGGTAATTGGCCCCTTCCCCCTTCGCTGGAGCCGCCCCTGCAGTAGTCCAGGCCAACCTTTCCTACTGTAATAAAAAATAATAAATATAAAACTGCAACAGCAGGGGGAAAAGTAGTACGTTACAAATAACGCATGCCGCTTTTACACGGGGAGAAAAAGTCATGACTGACATTCACCCCCGAGCCCTAAATCAAGGGAATGACATTATTTTGTAGAAAGCACTGGGTATTTACGCTTCCTATCTGTAAACAGGGGGCATGCGGAAAATTTACTATAAAACGAGACAGCTTTCTGCTGTCCCAAGATAATGGCAGCTTTTGAAGACAGCCAGCTTCTGAGACTCTCATGAAATGTAGATTTGTTTTTAATTCATAATACATTTATTCTCAGTTAATACAAATTTTTATTATTTTTTCTTTCAGATTATTTTAAGAAAAATCATCAAAACTACTTTTTTTTACATCTTCAGAATTGAACAAAATTTATAATAATTTAAAAGAATAATTAAGTAGTAATAGCAAAAATGACCGTTTTGTTATATACGGTTGGGATATTTTACATACTCTTTTTATATTTTTAAATCTATAAAAATATTTATAAATTATATTAAAATTGTTTTCCCATTGTAAAAAAGGAATTAAATTAATTCGTATATAAAAAAAACTTCAAAAGATACCAACAATTTTGTACTCAATTTCATTTCATATATTAAGTTTAATTATGATATATATTGTAAAAAATGTTTGTTTTTTATGGAAATTTTATTAATTCGACGAAGAAACCATAAGTATAAATTCTGGGGACAGGGGAGTATTAAATCAGAATGAGTTGATCTGAGTCTGAATGAGTTGATTTCTTTCTCCACCTCTTTAGTATATAATTTTTCTTCCGTTGCCTTTTTTTTTTTTTTATTCAGAAAGAGACTTAATTAGCAGTTAAGTTTAGTGAATTGCACATACACATTTAGCTTTGAAACATCTTCATCATTGAGATTCTGTAGTATTATCCTCTTAAAATATTTATAGTTTTTACATGTTAATAATTACATTTTTCAAATCATACATTGTTTCAGGAATTTTACGAACTGTCACAATCTTTGATATGGACAAGAGCGATTCCTTTTTTATTCTTTTTTTTCTATTAAAAAATGCATTCCTCATGCTAGTATGAGTATGAGTAAGCTGCATTATTATTTTAGTGGAACTTGGCTAATTCGAACATTTTTAATTCGAATTCGTGGGTAATTAGAATGATTTCTCTCTGGCCATCCCTTGGTTTTCCTATGAACATAATGTTAAAATATCATCCATAATTCGATTTTTTTTGTTTAGTTTGAAATCAAGACTAAAAATTTTTTTTTCTCTGTTTCCTAATTGTTTTCGTTAGTTAAATATGTTCGTACTTTGCATTCCTCAGTAATAATGAATAAATAACTTTATAAGGCCCTTTATTCCCTCGAGAACTTAACTGCCTACAATGTATTCAATAAAAAAAAACTCATACTCTCTGAATTTTTAAAAAATTTAAGTTCTAAGTAAATTAAAATTATTATTTTAATATTATCAAAATTTTAACAATAAATACTATTAATTAATTTATTAAAATTTCATATTTTTTATTTATTCATTATGAATAATAAAAATTATGATTAATTAAAACTTAAATATATTGGGGTTATCCAAAATTGTTTCCATTTGGGCCCCGCATCTACTAAGGCCGGCTCTATGCAGCTGTAACTTTTGCCGTAAAATTCCGGGGGGAAATCCTCGTTTGATGCTCTTGATCTCTGCAGATCCGGCAATTTACCGAAAAAAGGCGAAAAATATGAATCAACTACAATAGATATTTTTTATGTACACAATGATTGAACTAGTGCCGCTGCTCTTAGTTATAAAACTGTTTTCCTGCGTGTCTTATTTTGCAGCCCCTTTCGAAGTGCTGCCCTGGGCGGACAGCCCTCCATGCCCTCCTATGGCTACGCCACTGCTGGTTTCAAAATGATGTCCTGTTAGTAGCTCTTCCGTTTCACACATCCACTTAAGTAATAAGTTCTAAACGCTATATATGGTAACAAACATTTCTATACATCATGAAATCATCATTACACCTATATTCACGAACATGTGTTCTACTATATAGAACACCGCCCTCATACCCCCCATGCCTATAACTATTATGGCTACTGGAAGTTTATATAGGTATGAAAACGTCACCTTAATTAAGGATCGAAACAAAATTCATATAGGCCATTTAAAGTGCCGACGATACACAGAAATTGCTTCCATTCTAAAGACGTAAATTCAATCTTATATTAAGTGTCATTTAATATGTGGTGTTTTACGTCATTTCGGTTGAAAGATTTATTCTCAGTGTCATCCGAAATGGGGATATTTTCTCATAAGCCAAATATCTTTTCATTTTGAAACTTATAAATTCCCACCGCTTTTTGTTTATAGAGTTTGCTATATCAATTTAAGCAGTGACTTCTTTATTTTTTCATTCTGGCTCTGGAAAAGACATGCATTCATATCCACAGGGGTGCATAATCCTTTTTTCTTTAAATTTGGATTGTAATTTATAAAAGATGTTTAAATAAAAGAACCACAGAAAATATTCATTCCCACCTTTTATTTCACACACATATATTGTAATACAATACTTTAATAATGTATTCAGACCAGAAGAAAATAAATAGCTGCTGAATAAAAAGAGTACTGAATATGAAATTCTGGATGCTCCTCTATTTCTCATAAATGAGCATTGTGACAAAGGCATACTCAGTCCACTAGTAATGAACGGTTTTCATAAAACTCTTAAATTTTTAGTTATTATTTTTTATTTTGTTTAAATTTTTTGATTTTTTAAAGAATTTTTTAAGCAATTTAGATTGTAGGATAAGAAAAATTATGGATGAAAGGTATTCATGGAATAACAAAATTAAATTTGAGTTGGAAAAGACATTCAAAAAAGGCCGAAAGAAAACTTAAAGATATGTAGGTGGTTCAAAAAGTAAGGTAACAAGTCCTCTGAGAGAAAAGTTATCATAAACCAACTTTAAAAAAAAATTGCAAAGAAAGCATCCAACTGTTTTACAATGTTCACTTGGACGTCTCTTCATATGCTTTACGTCCTAAAGCTAATGAGCCTTCATCTGTTAAAAATTGCAATGATGACGATCCTCTGATAAAGTTAAAAAAAAAAAAAAAGTTTTTTTTCAAAACTACAATATTGAATTTTTCTTTTTATATCTCTCTCTTTATTTTTTCGTAGTTGTACCCATCTGTTCTCAAAGTTATTGTTTTGTTAATATACCTACTTTCTTAATATAAAAGAAATTTCGCATTTTTTATTTTAAATTGGGCGAATTAAAACTCTATATGTTAATAGATATTATCTTTAAAGACTAGCATTTCTATCTCTACCCAAATTGCTTGTTATATATAGCTTTGGTAGTTAATTTTATACTTTATTTTTTAAAACGTTATTAAAAAGTAAGGACTTTCATCAAACATAAAATTGTGATAACAAGAGTGTAACTTTCATCACTTTTGTTTTTTAGTATTTCATCGTATATTTATATTTAAAAAATATAAATATTTTTTCTGTAAGTAGATTTTTTTAAAATCGTTATATTCTAAAAATATTCATGTTCAAAGTTTAATTTTTATGTTCAATTCATTTTGCTAACAATAATTCTGTTGTATGAGTTACTTATCTGCTTCAAATGAAAAAATGTTGAAAGCAAAATATATTTATTTATTAATAGAAAGTCCCATCAATCTGGTATACTTAAAAAACATTGCAAGGAAAGGCAAAAAATGCTTTAGAAATTATATTATTCCAGGTAATAGTAAGAAATAATGCATGTAGTTTTTAAAAAACATAACGCTCCCTAATAGCGTCGCCAAGGCAGAAATGATACATCTGGGTGACACTGCTTAGAATCTTCGCCTTTCAATACACTGGCTATAACATCAAATCTTTTCCTTTCCTCTCCCCCCTCCCCCGTTTAGCAGTCCAAAACCAAGGCCATCTGCACACATCATCATTAGCTCTACCGAAAACGCGAAGCATTCCCAACGAGGAACTGTTTCAATCTTATATTTTGTATCAAGTTCATACAGTATCACCCGACCGAAAACGAACGAGGTCGAAGCGATTACCAGTCTTTTTCAATCGAGTTCGAGAAGTGATACCGAGTACCTGATACTTTTGGTATGTATCATTTTCGTGTACCTGATACTTTTGCGTACTTGATACAAAGTATCAAGTTGATGCAGTATCACCCAACCCTATCTGGAATCCTCTTTACCATAGAAGCCAGCTACTGAGAATAATCCAAGTAGTGCATCCACGGCAGATAAGCATCCAGAAACATCCGGAAAAAGTAAAGAAAGGACCTCATACGGTGCTGCTTTATCCGACACAAAAAACAGATGAACAAGGTGCGGAACGAAGCAAAGCATTTTCCGTCAAGTATCTCCTTTAAAGCTCCATCCATCCTCTTATAGATAAAATTAAAATTAAAGACGTAAGAAAAATCGGAAATCAAGGCCTCGCCGTTGATTGCGAAGATGATTGTGATGTTCAGAAAATTCTCTCCAGCATCTAAAATCAAGAAGAGCCGAAAAAGAACATCACGCATGTACAGCCGAAGGTAAAACTTCCGAAGGTGATCTTTTATAACATTCCTAATGACATCAAAGAACCTGAAATGACAGAGGTAATTAGATTACGCTTAGGTGTAACAGATGAAACTATTAAAGTCAAGTTTAAGCTCAAGGGGAGAAGGGAATGCATCTTCCACTGGGTAGTTGAAACCTCCCCTTCCACATTCTATCTTCTCACGAAGAATAAAAAAAAATCTTCTGAACTGGACAGCCTATTCAACTCGAGAATTTATAGGCATTAGGTGCTGTTTCAAGTGCCAGAACTTTGGACATACACAAGATAATTGCAACAACAACATTCCCTTCTACGCTTTTTTCAGGAAGATATGACTCTAGGCATTGTATTAACGATCATATTAAATGCATCAACTGCTCTCTCTCTCAAACCATTACAAAAAGACAAATTATGACCCTAGGCACACAGCAGCAGATGGAAATTGTCCATGCTTCATAAAAGAAGTAGAAGCCTGTAGGAGAAGTAAAATTGTCCATGCTTCATAAAAGAAGTAGAAGCCTGTAGGAGAAGTACCACTTATTAATGAACCACATTCCTATCGATTCTTCACTTCATTGGCCTCTCCACGAAAAGGTAAAAAAGCACCTTCAGGTAATCCAGGTCAATCTTCAAAGAACAATGCTTTTAAAAGCAGCACAACAGCATCAGCCGGATTTATTTATCGTTCAAGAGCCACAAGTCAAAGATGGGAAAATAGCTGGCATACCCAAGTGCTGGAAAAGTTGGCTTTCAAAAATCGGGAAATTCGGCATTATAGCTCTTCCAACATGCTCCAGCCCAGTTGTTTTGTCAGCAAAGGAAAACACTGTGGCTATTAAAATAACGAAAAACTTGAAAGCTTTCACAAACATTTCGTCGTATTCCTCTCCATATGCTGACATCAGAGAAATCTTGGAAGAACTGACCGATCTAACAATAAATATCAATGGTGAAGAATACTTGATTGGTGGAGATTTCAATGCGCACAGTCAACGATGGGCTATAGAGACGAATACTCAAGAGGAAAGCAACTCCAGGAGTTTATTGCAGAAAAACACATCTTCCTTCTCAACAGCAATGTTTCCCCTCCGACTTTTGAACACAACAATAGACAAGGCGATCCCGACTTAACGATGGTCACCACCAACCACTCCTTAGCAGCAATCTGCGAATGGGATGTACTTGAGGAAGAAATCTATAGTGATCACAAATTTGTAAAAATATGCATCAACTCCGATATTTCTTCCTTTTCTTTTGCAAGATTCAAAACGGCTCACGGAGGCCATTGTAAATTCGTAAATCTCTTCAGGTCTAAGGTCCAGGATCTACAAAACCTTATTTCCAATAGTTCTAATAAAGAAGAGTTCAATGAAACAACCAGAACCATTCAACTTGAAATCCACAAAACCTGCAAACAAGTATATAAAATTAAACGAACCCCCCTGATTCCAAATGTAATTTGGTGGAATAGATATCTCCAAATAAAGAAGCAAGAATTAAAAGCCTTAGCGAGACGTCTCCAAAAGAGTAAAGGCGAAGGTAGAATCCACTACAAAATTGTTCTGTCAGAAAAAAGAGCGCTGTTCGGGAAAGCAGTCAAAAGAACCCAACGTGGATCTTGGAGACACCTATGCACCCAGACACAAACTCCCTGCGGAACTCCATACCGGTCAGCATCAAAAGCCTACAAACTACCCTCGGACTGGTGCATACAGGACAACCCCAACCCCTACTCTCCAAGTGATCACCGGTCTTCAACCCCTCCACCTACAAATACAACAAAAAGCAACTTATGCCCGAGTTGCTCGAGCAAGATCTTCATCCAACTTTTTCACCCTGACATCCAGACCAACAGATTACGAAAGCAAAAGCAGTGGAATTCATTATTCACCCGCATAATTTTTTTCTCCACAATCAAATCTCATTTGCAGAAATTCACAGACTCAGGAGCCAAGGCTATATATACTGATGGATCTAAAACGGACGAAGGCACTGGTAGCGCATATTGCATTCTCGAAAACTATGGAATAATAGCTTCATGGTAAGGTAAACTTGACCACAGCAATTCGGTTTTCCAAGCTGAAATCCTTGCAATTAAAAAGGCAATTGAAGCAGCTTCTTCCCTTCATAGACAAATCAAAATTTGGACACACAGCTTGTCAAGTTTGATGGCCATATTTAATCCTAAATCCCACAATAGTATGGTCCGAGAGATTTAAACCCTTTTGCTCTCCCATAAACACAGTCACCTGAGATGGCTCAAAGCCCACTTCGGTTATTTAGGCAATGAATGCGCAGACCAATTAACCAAAGACGCCATCACAAAAGGCGACCCTTTCTTTCCCCCAAGCCACTTTCCTACCTGAAATCTGAGATAAGGTCAGCTGCTTTAAGCACAGTAATGGTGCTAGAATTTTCCCGACGGGGGGGGGACGAGTGTAATGAAATTGGTCTCAGATTTTCGCCAGATTATTATTTATAAACTACAGTTGAATACCCCGTACAAAAATCTTCCCCGAAGGGATACAAAATTTCCCCACCCCCGTTCCCCCCTCTGGCGCCACCCCTGTTTATGCATCTGACAAGACAACTGGGATAACGGAGAAACTGGCCACAGTACACAAGATATAGTGCCTAGGATCTCAAACAAGCCAGTAGTATGGAATAGAGAAGAGCTAATGTTCGTTTCAGGACACGGGCCCTTCCATTCATACCTTCAATCTTCGATCACATGACAACTGCTCGTGCGGAGAAAAAGGAGGTCCAATGCACTATCCCAGATAGCACGTACGTTTGCAGCAAGTTTGATTTTTACTTGATATTACCTTGTCATGGAAAATTTGAAGCGTCAAGCTTGAAGCGAAATTGTGGCAAACTAACAATGCAGAATCGCCTTCCTCGCTTGCAAAACGAGTGTGCCACAAGTTCGCCGTTACAACTAGCGCCACCCCTCCTCGCAATGCAAGCTTGCTGTGAGTTTGCAAAACAAGCTTGATGCAAAGATGATAGCACAAAGCGATAATTATCTTTGTCTCTGTTTTTAAAAAAGCATCCGATTTTTAATAGCATCTCCTAGGCCGCCCCTCTTTTTATTAATTCAATAAATCAAGGATAATTTGTGAAAAAACTAACTTTTTTATAAAAAAAATTTTGAAACATTTTCCATCTTTTTACTAAATATAGAACTCGCACTTTAAAGAAAACTATATCGCCTTTCTCTTAATGTTGAAATTTTAACGTTTATAAACAAAATTAAACCTAAAAAACAGTCAATGTTTGTTGAAAAATAATAACTTGCATTTTGTCCCATTTTAAAAGTAATTACTTTTGAAACCTAATTTCATAATTTATTCTACTAGCAAAACGTAGTTATTAGCGAAAATCGCTCTCTCTTTGATTTCAAATTGTGTTCTCAACACAAAATTTTAAAAATTAATGAAATCAAGGAAAGAGTTTGAAATAAATCGTATGCTCGATCTATTAGCACAATCTATCTCCTCCTCTCGAAGTCTAGCTGGCTGAGTGGTTTAGAGCGTCATGCTAGCAAGTGCCAGGTCGCGGGTTCTAATCCAAGGTTGTGTTCGTACTCTGTTTTTGCTATGTTTGCAATGAGTTTGACGTGGCAAGCTTGCTGCAAGTTCGTCGCTTGGTGACTTCGAAGCTTGCGGTAACTTGCTGCAAGCTTGCACTCTTGTCGTGTCAGCCTTGCAGATTTGCAGTGTAAGCTTGCTGCAACTTTGCTGCAAACTAAAATTGCTATCTGGGATGCCACAAAATGTCGGTTTACCCTCTCCTGGCATTTCCAAACTCCTACAGTGCCACTTAAATTACAGTGGTTGAAAAACATTCTCCCGAATAACTTGTCAAGAACCCGACTTATAGACTCCTAATGCGCTTCATATATGATGAAAACAATCTCATTGTAGAGGACAGTGGCGAATCCAGGGGGGGGGGCAATCGGGCTACAGCCCCCCGGAGCTAAACCAGAATTTTTGATTTTATTTAAAATCACTGCAACTGTTTGTTCTTAAATTCCCTTTTTTAAAAAATAATAATAACGTAACAACATTGCCTTCGAGCTTGACAGGCTCGAAAATTTTCCTACTTTTCTAGTCATTGCACTTGTACCGTTTACGCGATCGAAAAATTTTTTGGTTAGTTATTTCATTGTATTTTTTTATTAAATTATCGAAAGTAATGTAGTGTTCTTTATTATTCTTATTGTCAAGTGAGAAAAGTCTGTAAAATTAAAGTGTTTTGGTCTACATAAGCCATGAGGTTTGACATTCGTCACTACGATACAAAATTTTTATGACCTCAGCCCCCCTCAGACCCGAATCCTGGATTCGCCACTGGTAGAGGATAATCATTGATCACGCATCCATCTAGACTGTCAGACACTTCCGGTAAGTGATGACTCTTCTTTTTTCCTCTACGTATTTTTATTTTTTGTCATATTGTTTTGTTTTCCATGTTGTTCTTATGATTGTTTCTTTTGTCCAGTGTATGTTTCTTTTTTCATTATTATTTTTTGTCCCTGTTTATATGCCTTTTTTTGTTCTTCTAAAAATACCCCATATCCAAACCGGAAAGGAGTCAATGAATATTGCCTAAACACATGATGGTGGGTAATGCTTCTTTCTATAAAACTGAATTACGGAATAGATTAGATCTTACTTCTTACAGGGCAAAGCATCAAAATTTCAGTTATCTTCTTCCTTATAAAGAATAATATTAACTTAGATACATTTCATGAAGAAATTCTCTGAAAATAAAGTTTAATCTTTCTTTTCGTTGATTTTAGTTTATAGTGTGGAATGTATAGGAGTATAACAGAATTTAAAACCGGGAATTCACTGCTCAAATCACAATAACCTGTTTTATGATTTGACGGTTAGTTTTTAAATATTGGGGAACGGTTTCTGTAACTCGACGAAGACGGGGTTCGTAAATCGGTACCCCAGGCTGTTGGGGACTCAGATACCTGCTGTTAATCAGGTTATGTTTGTAAGAAAACATTTGTCCTGGTCCTTTGAGCGAAGCAATGTGTGATGATGAGATGACAAATTTGAGAATTTCGCTACAAAAACTGAACTTGAATTAGAGGGTTAAGGATTTGAAGCAACAAAGGCTGTAACTGCAGGCGAAACAAAACCAACTCTATAGGCGCCTATGGGAATGTCTTTTATCACGCCAAGTCGATCATTGTACCTGCTAGGGTTTCCATGTTTGTTTTGATTGGCGAAACTGAATTACAATGTAACTGAACGGGTTTG
>BGPR01042810.1:0-13137 GCA_013235015.1 Araneus ventricosus
TGTTTCTTAAGCGTTTGATTCTTCGCAAATGTAGCTAAAATGGCGCCCTGAAGCATGCAATGTATAATGATCAATAAATTGTCATCTAAATAAGATATAGGGAATCAAACTATTGATTATTAAAAAGATTGATTTTCGATGAAAAGCTATTAAAGTAATGCATTTATCTTCTTTGGGATTTATAAAACATTAAATCAGCTGAATTTCGAATTTCTGAAGAAAGAAATTCGTTTTTCCATAATTATTTTCACAAACTTTCAATTTTATGAATTTCCCCTTCAGTTTGAGATAAGGGAAGAATCAATGTTTATTTGGAACAGAATGTTACATTTCTATTTAATGAACACTGAAATTAAAGAATAAGGTTTATTTGAATCTAGAGAAATTCTTACACTCAAGCAAATATTTCTAAGAATAGAGATATCCTCATAAATTTAAAACAGAAATAGGAGGCAGTTTGACAGTATTTAATTCTGAAATCACATAGACACAAAACAAAGCAAAATATATGCTCGGTCTTAAACGGATATAACATAACAACCGGGTACTGCCATTTGGAAAATACATGTATTTTTTTTTTATTTTTGTAACGTAAGGAATGGTCAGTATATTGAAGTTAACTTCCTTAAGCTTAAGAAATAAATCCTCTCTCAAGCATTTCTTAATAATTCTTTAATATATTGAAATAACTTTTCGCAAGAAACGCAGACGATGTAAAATAAAACTCCTAAAAGGATTTTTATTTTACATCGAATAATTCATAGTAATATGAAAGGTAAGATTTATTCAATTCTGGTCTTAGAAATATTATTGTGGTGTTAGCCAAAACACATTATACAAATATTAAAACCATTTCTTTTCTCTAAAATTTTGAAAATCATTAAACTTCTAAGCTTTTGTTCTAAAATTTTTAAAGTTATTCCAGAATAATGAACTTTTTTATACTTTCGCAAAGCACAAAGCTAAACTAGAGACGGTGGAACAATTCAGTGTTGGAAACCGACTTGCTTAAATTGGTCTCTATAACAATAACTGTAGTTAAGATAAATGTTTCATCCTTCGTTTGAATGGTAAACAAGAGTTTCAAAAAAAATGAGGAAAATGTAGTCTTCAAAAAGTTTTTTCAAGGACAAGTGAGTTATGGCTTTCTTTAACTTTCTTAATGCTCAACAAGCATATAATTAGACTTTCTTGTTCCATCCGAAAATTCTTTATATTCCTCGCATGCTCCTATGCCGAAGTTATTGTTCGAAGATAATTGATTTTTTTCTGCAAAGATGAGAACGTCATCGAAACAAGCGAGTAAATAAGCTTTGTTTACTGAAGTGAGTGCAATAAAAAGTAAAATAAATTTGATACCGAAATTTTTTTTGAAACTATTTCTTTTTATGCATTATAATGATGCCAGAATGAAGCGAAAAGTCAACACTGCATTTCAATGAGGGAAATTCCTGCCTTACTAAAGATGTTTCGCTTCCATTTTGAAGAATTTAAAAACAGTCTTTCTTGTCAAGCTTTTAATTTCGGAATTTTTTTCTTACTTTCACTGCAAAATGAAACAAAGTTTCTTTTTCTGTAAAGAAAATATTGGTTTCAGCTTTTTTTAAGACGATGCTTATTTTGCTCCAGAAAATTGTAATTGCAAATATTTGCTCTATTCTAATACACTATTAGACTGAATTGTTAGATTTTCAAACCAAAGATAAACATTTTTCATTCAAATTAATGCACCGGTTTTATAAAGTGTTTCGAAAGCATTATTATCCTTGAATCCAAAACTTTTATCATGCTCAGTTTGTTATTCAGGAAACCACGCAATAACCCGTCATCTAAGAATGCAAATGTTATGGAGTTAATTAATAGGAGGTATTCTGATTGTGAAGGTAAATCAATAACTTCAAGCTTCTTCTTCTACTTACACAAAACTTCAAGAAATATTGCGCATGCATGTGTATATTAAATCAAACTAATCATAATCCATTTAGGAACATCTTCATCTATGTCTAGTTCTATCTTTTCCTTGGACCGGGAATGGACTGAAAATAGTTCATTTTTGTCTTTGGATAGCCAATTATCTAATGTTATTTTTTATTTTTCTTAGCCAATTCACTAATATACTCTACGTTAAAATAAATCACATCTTAGAACTTATCTGAAATTGCATGCACTGAATATTTATGAATTTCCTTCAAAATTTGATCAATAAAAATATTTATAAGCTCACGTGAAATTTTTATTTATATTGCCAAATGATGTGAAGTTCAAATATTCCTCGAAATGGAGTCATGTAAGTTTTTTGCCTGGAGATCAATTTTTGCTTTTGCAACACCCCTCCCAACTCTTGCGTGGGATATAGATTAAAATATAGGGGGCCTACCATTAAATGGCACAAGGAAGGAGGAAAATAAAAGAAAAAAGAATTTCCGCCTTTTCTTTCCTTGGAAAAAAATCGAGAAATTTTGTCTGATATTGAACGAAAGATATCAGATAATTTTGCCGGTCCTAAGAAACCGATCATTGGAGAAATGGAGGGAAATCTTGAACTTTTTTTTGAAAGAAAAAAATCGGCAAATAACTGCTTCTTTTTCGGTTCTAACGACTTTTATGGTAGTTTCAAATATAGGTCATAGATGGTTATTAGTCAAAAATATATTTTTTATGTTAGAGTTTTATAAGAAAGTGTATTAGATAATATATCGTAAATGTAAAAAACAAAATCAGATAATTTTGCCTCTGTCAAGGAAAGAGTTGGGATATTGCAATTATTCTATTTAGAAAGATAATTATTATTGCCGTATTAAACCGTAGAGGAAAATATTTGTTACATCCGTTTAAAGGAATTAAATAATTTCAAGTTTCTCTAATAAACAAAATTAATAGAAGTAACTTATGTAAACTACATAGAATAAATATCTAAATATTGATGGAAGTTACTTCTGAATGGTGAAATATCCTATTTAGGTTTATTATTCCTGGAGTATCCTCCTAATTTCCTGGGGCATCCTGTCTCTTTCCACGAATATCCTCCTTCTTACCTCGGCTATCCTTAAGATTGGAGAGCTTCGGTAGAGGGAGTTTCAGAAATCTCTCTTCAGCTGGGTGGAAGTTTAAACATGCGTACCATTCAGACACTCTATGAGTTGAACTATTCTTTTCTCCGTCCTTAACAACAAACTTATTAATCAAACAGCAACAGTACAACTAATAATACTAACTATAACTGTTATCACTCCTAAAAGTTGAACTTTAATATGAAACGGGAATTGATTAAAATTCAATTAATCCTATGACTTGTTTGCTGTATCGAAATAGGCTCATAAAATATAGAAGAACAATAAGTGAAATTATCCATCTTACAAGATTTTTGAATTATAAGGAATATTCCATAATGTTTGTTTACAGATAAAATAAAAAAAAATCTGTGCATAATAAAAAGTGTATAAAACTTCAAACTAAAAGAGCGATAATATAATTGTTTTATATAACAGGATTTTTTTTACATATTTCAAGAAACAAAGTATTGCAGGCAAGTCAAGCTGTATTTAGAAATGTCCGCACTGTAAAAAATTAATTAAATTACGGAAGTAAATGGAGAATTGAAATTAATTTAAATTTGCATCTCTCGTATTTTAATTAAACTTCTACTAAAAAATAAATATGCATATTAGAAGTTAAGTAATTGTTCATAAGTAATGAATTTATGAAATTCTTTCTGGAATGTATTTTATTTCATCTTTGATTAATTTATATGCTTTTGAACAATCACAGCTTATACCTCTTATTGCTATTTATATTTAATAAATCGATTTTGAAGTTATTTAGTTCTTATTATGCAAATTTACGAGACATGAGCGCTTACCATATTTAAGGCAACCACTGAATATATTTTAATCTCATAAATTATAAAGAAGCGATAAATTTTCAACCAAATTTTCTAATTAACAACAATATGACAACTTTTAAATAGAATTTAAGAACACGGAGATTCATCATGCTTACTCACTACAACGTTTTCTTCGTGAACAACTAAATTAAAAGTATGAAAAAACCAATCTTTGATGATTGAGAGTTTTAATTAAGCATTCCACAGCATCGTAAAAGAGTTAATTAAAACTAACCAAATATATATGGACATGAGTTTCCGGAAGATATTTCTATTCACGCTTATGCTCATACAATAAATTAGAAATGTTTTTCAGAATTTTACTCAGACGCAGTAGCGCTGAAAATGAATTTATAAAAGCTTTTGGTTAATATTCTTCAGAAATATTCAGACACTTTTCATTTCTCTAAAATAAATTTCAAAAGCATTGCAGGCAGATAATCTTTCTCACGTCTGTAACCAGAGTTGCATGGTGGAGTGAAACCCAAGAAAAATATTCTGAAATTCTTAAAAATGAAATCACGTTTTTCAAGAAAGCCCGTTGCATATGTGCTTAAACAGACAATATAAGAGACTGCTTATACTCATGGATGTTTCCTGAAGTTAATTAAAACAAGGACCCTAAGTTTGAAATTCGTACGCTAATTTCAAATAAATTGGGCTCCGACTAATTGTAATTATATTAGATCGAGTCGAAATCTTAGAGTCAGAGACGTATGTGGAAAAATCAAGCAATTCATGATTTGGGTCTAATTCTTTGTGTGAGCATCCTAAAAGGCAAATTATGCTTCTAATTTGCCATCCATTTTATTGAGGTTGCTTTACCAAAGTTTAAGTCATTAAATGTCAGTTGAATAGAGATTAAAACTCGGGTTGTCATGTAAAATTCATTCTTAATCCTTTTTTAGCCACTGTAGTATTTTAATAAATAAATGTTTTTAATGGAGCTTTTAAGACATATTTTGATTGAAAAGTTAGATAAAGTTTATAAAATTTATATTTTATCTAATATGTTGCAATCGTGATCCCGAATAATTTCCAGATATTTGTACATGTTAGTTCCGTTTTCATGGTCTTTGTCTGAATGTTTTTTTGATTATGAATTAAATTTTTACAAGCCACGGAGACAAGAAAGATAATTTCAAGTCAATCGTCCAGTTGTCTCATGTATTTAAATGATTTTGTTCTACTCGAATCTCAGAGATTAAGTTGGCGTTTATTCACCCCTACAATATTTTTAGTTGTGTAATTTGAAGTTTGTGTAGCAAAATTCATCAAAATCACAACAGCCATATCCAACACCATGCTAATCTGCCAAGGGTTTATATGTATTTTAAAGATTTTTCCCCACCATTCTATGAGGGAATGGATTAGCATTTATTTACCCTTACAGAAGTTTTAGGGAGACATTTAGGAACATATGCACCCTGTGTCATCAAAATTGCCAGAGCCTTATCAAATTTCGTGTCAATTGGTTCATTTATTAGATGCATTTAAATGACTTTACAAATCAAAGGGGATTAGCGTTTATTTATATATACACAAATTTTAGTCAACCTATGAGGAATATATGTATCCAGTGCCACCAAAATTGTCACAGCTATATGAGAGTTCGTGCCAATCTGTAAATTTATTAAATATATTTTAAGGATTTTGCCCCACATTGTCCTGACGGATTGGAATAGCTTTTCTTTAGCTGTTCTGGTATTTTTATTTGGCTGATTAGATGTAAGTGTACGAAATTTCATGAAAATCGTCCAAGCAGCCAAATCGTCAAGCGTCCCAATCGGCCTATTTGCACATATATTTTGCAGACTTTTTCCCACCCTAACCTGAGAGACTGGAATATGGCATATTTAACCCTACAGTACTTCAAGTCAGCTGATGAGAAAGATAAGCACCAAGTGTCAACAACATCGCCAAGATTGTTAATTGGCATATTTGGCAAATGTATTTTGGAAGTTTTATCCCACCTTAACCTGAGGTACTGAGTTAGGGAATATTTAACCCCACAATACTTCAATTACAGCCGTTCGGAAGTGGTGTTGAGATAAACATGTATATATGCATACATACATATGTTGAGTTTTATTATAGAGATTCATTTATGTATAAATTTATTTTTTAATCGGAAACACATAATTTTGAAAATAAGTATGCTTCTTCTTTTTGATTTTCGGTATTGTCAAAAGAAATATAGTTTGGAGATTGGTAGTTTGGAAATTTTCCACTCGATCGGATATTTCATATTATAATGCATATTTAAATTATAAGACGAGTAAGCGCAATACGACTGGATGAACAAGTTTAAATTTTTTTACGAACACTTTCTTAGCTGAATATATTTTAATAACTGAACGATTAAAAATGTTTTGCAAATATTTTTAGTTGAATATATTTCAAATTTAATATGTTTCTATTAATTCAACTTTTCCCTGAAACAAATAGTAATTAGTATTCTACATCATTCTATTTATTATATTTGACGTATTTTATTAACAATATAAAACAATGGTATTATTTCTGCAAAACATGAGATGAAGAAGTAACACAAATATTTTTTGTGTTTTTCATACACACCAATAGAAATTAGAAAATAGAAGTAATACTGAATGCATGGTTATTAGGATCTACATAGGTTAGTACCATGACGACAAGGCAGATTCCTAATAACATACTGTACGTTCCTAATAACATACGCTTCTTTATAACATGAAAAAATATATATAAATTGCGTATGCAAGTTAAAAAAATTATATTTGATTTTTAACTACAAGAATAGATCTTAAAATTCTAAGAGATAGTTTAGCTTTTTAAAGAGCAAAGAGCTGTTGAGACCTGTGTATTTACCGAAGAAGTGCCAAACTTACTAGAATAAGATACAAAACACAATCTGAGAACTCATAAATAACGAAGATTCAAAACAAAAGACAAAATATCATAGAATAAGTCGGTTTTAGTATATTGTTTCGCCACAGTTCCTTTAAGATATCCAATTATTCCCATCGTTGTCCCATATGAAATTAAGATAAATGCATTTGTTAAATTGATTATTTTGAAAAGGACCGTTGTTTTCCATTATCTAACCAATGAATAAGGTTCCGAGATTTTTAAGCAGTTCAATAATTGTCATTAAAGAGTTCGGTAACTGTCTTATTCAACTCGAAACGCATTTCTTGTCAAAAGCCAAACAGTAAAGAAGTAGTCAAAATTCCGTTAGTTTAGGAATTGCTGATTGCTGGAGAGGAACCTAAACAAGAAACCAGTGACGCGTCTGCAAGAATTTCAGAAAACGCTATTAATTTTGATGAAGCGAGCAAATGGATTGGATCCTTTAACTTCTGAAATCCTGACGCCTACATTCATAGGCAGCAAAGTAAATTATTGTTCATCTGTTCGCAGTAGAGATAATGGAATAATAATTAAAACACTCCATTTTGCAAAATTGATTATCTCGATATGCAACTTGTTTCAGTTTTCAATTAGACAGTCTTCTGCGCTACATAGTGGTTTGAACTCGGGTAATGAATTTTATTTATCAGTGTCTTTCGAGAATCTGAAGAGATCATCAGGCGTCATATGAAGTGATTGTTTTATTTGTTATTTATAGAGTATCAAATTAAATATTTTTGTGTTAATTGCTATGTTACTATATAAAAGGTTTGATATTCCATGTAATAAATGTAAATAATAATCAAGGCGCCATGTGGCAATTTGAAATTATTTTTTCGCAATGATCTCAGTACTGTGGAAGACAAAAAATCCTTTCTGCTGCAATGAATAAAGGATTCAGTGATGTAGTCGCAGAATAATCAGTACCCGAACTTTCTATTCCGGTAGACAAATGTCGTGCTCTTTTAAGGATGTTTTCACAATTTTTTCTTATATATTTATCTTGAAAAAAGCAGTGCCGGAACATTGTTCGGGTTCCATTACACGCCTGAAAGGATTATTTCTTGAGAAGAAAAATATATAACAAATAGAAACATCACTTTTCCTCTATTTCGAAACTTTTAATTTCTTCTTCCAATAGAAAGCACTAGAAAATCTAAGTATGTAGAGATACTGAAACTTTCAAGAAATGAATTTATTAGAAAAGATTTCACTTCCGACAGCATGTGGTGCATAATTTACATTGCTAAGTTAAATATTTTCAATGTTCAATAGTCATGCGTTACCTTTTCCTGTTAATGCCCACGCTCATATTGCTAATAATATATTGAGATGGAAATCATATATCCATTTCTTTCTTTATGCACACTCAGGAGTGGAAAGGGATGATTAGAAAAATGCAAAAATAGCAAAATTGCCTTTTAAAATTATGCAGAATCCTTCTCCTTTATTCAAAGCTTTATGAAAGTAGAATCACCTTCCAAGATTTTTTGTTATTCTAGATCAAGCTCATTTATTAAATAAAGAAAATAAAGGTCTCAGAAGGTGAGACTTCGGGGGCTTTACTAGTTATTCAACGTACAGCAAAGCGAGTGAACTGTAACGAGAAATCATATATCTTGCAGGCAGATGAATTTTAAAAGTTAAATAAATATTCATTGAACTTAAAATAATTTCATTATAAGCTGACATTGCACCTTTAAGCTTGATTAATTACTTTGATCTTGTGAGATATAACTGTGAGTTATGTGCAGAGAAATGTTAAAACTTTCTTTTTGTTCTCCTTGAAAACGATGGAAAAAATTGAACTTGATAAGGAAATGGTCTGGTTGGACTGAAAAAATTTGCTACAATAACTAAATAATTGTTCCAATTTATGATAAATCTTGATATAAAATAATGAATGAAAAATAATGGGCCAAAGATGTTTTATAAAGGGAGTGAACTCATAATTTTAGGTGTATCATAAAAAAATTGTAAATTTTCTTTATTATGAATCTGAACTTTCGTATCGTAGATTGCCCAGATATTTTAGCTGGAAATAAGAGAGGGAAGACACTCAACAAAAGCGAAAGTTGTCTGAAAATAAGACTTCTGAAAGTTTTTAAGGTGATTTTGTTGGAAAGAAATGTGAAAAATTGTTTTTTTATAAATTTGATATTTTGCATTTCATATTTTAGTGGTTAAGGAAAAATAGCTCAAATAAGCATCTCATAGTTTAAATAATGGAGATAAAAAAAAACAAATGTTTTAAATAAGCAATTAAAATATCTGCAGAAACAAATGACTTTTATTTGTATAGATCTTTTTACACATTGAAGAAAATTTCATTATACATTTGTGATTTCAAAGATGGAGATTATTCTTTATTGAAATAAACGCTGCCATTAACTGAGGTCATTTTCAAGCATCTACCACGAATAAGGAACTCTTATCCTTCCAGCTGGCACGCCTACCCAAATTCTACGACATATCGTGCATCATATTACATATATTTGTCGTGTTGTTTTACCAAAATAACTGCAGCTTTTATTTATGTTATCAGCATTTATTAGCGTAATAGTAAACAAAGATTTTATAAATAAAAATTGAAATTAAATTTATAAGAGAATGACAGAAACATTAATACAACACACAATGCAAGTAGTATCTCTTGTATAAGCGCGCCAGCTCGTAGGGTATTCTGGGTATCATACAATGTGGATTATTTAATCACTTTTACTACAGCATTAATACATTTCTAGTAACATTTATTATAATTTCTTATTATTCCACGACAGTTTAGTGTGTTTAACTAAATTGGCATACGGTTACAGAACACAGCGTAGAACATGTCTTGAATATCCTTTGATAATGACGTCATGTAGCATGGGATATGTAATGATTAATATATTATCATATAGATAAAAATAGGGAAGAGAAATATTGATGATTAAAATGATAGATTTTCGATAAAAAGCTATTAAAGTAATGCATTTTAGCATCATTGTGTTTTATGAAAAATTACCTGCATATATTTTACCCGGAATAGATTTTCTGATAAGTTTAGGATGTTACACAGTTTTTTTCGTGAGATAGATAAATTTTGAGTGTTAATTCATCTTGTAAACATTGAATTTAACTAATTAAATGAGTAAAAGATGTATAATATTTTGCTACAGGTTTCAAATCAGTTGAATTTAGAATTTCTGAAGAATGGAATATGGTTTTGGATATTTTTCTGTACAAATCTTTCAGAAATTTATGATTTTTCCCAGTGTAAGATAACTAATTAATCAACGTTTATTTGGAAACAAAAATTCTATTTAATGAATGCTGAAATTAAAGAATATTAAAAAAATATTTGCTGAATATTATACTTAAGCAAAAATTTCCATGAATATATATATATATGCTAGCAAAATTTAAGACATAGGCTAGAAGTAGGTGGCAATTTTTTATGATATGAAATTGAGAAAACATATATGCAAGAAAAACAAATCATGAAAAATATAAAGGAAGTCAATGCATACAAAATCACATACGACACATACAAAATAAATTTTTGTACCGGTCCATATCTTGTGCAATAGTAATGCCTCCCAATGTAACAATGCCTCACTCATCGTAAAGATTAAAGCATTGCCTTGATCTAAATTTTTGTTTATCCTTTAATAGTTCCCACTGAGGGCACCACGGGTACGTGGATGAGAAGCAGTCGGAGAAGCAAGCGGGATCTCACCTCTCTGGTACTGGTGGGTGTAGCTGAGTTGGCAACATCCCAATGGCGGGACGTGCCTCCTACAGGTACAGATAGGTGCAGAGCCGGTGATGGCCATTTTGTAACTGACCATAATATCCGTGATAGTCCGTTCCTTCAATGCGCCTCAAGGCTTCGAGCTAGGTCGGGCCAATTTCGTTTGAATATCCTCTAATTGTGAACTTAATGTTTACAGTTTGTTACATCCTTGGCATTCAACAACACTTGGCGCAGTTCAGGTGTTGTCCTTGTCATCTGACCGCGGTTAAAAATTACGAGGTCCTTCCCAAAATAACCCTCCTGTTGCATCAAAAATTGGACGTTAATATAACTAAAGTAAACTAAACTAAACTTTGGAATTTATTGCGCATCACACTTAAAGTTAAAGGGCACGACGTTACATCAGAAAATAAGACAGTATGAAATTATAGTTGTAATGTAACCAAAACAACAAATAAATTGAATCCATTAAATAAATTGCAAGGAATAAAGCCATTTTGTAGTAAGATGCTAAATGAATGACATATAAAATTTAAATAATTTCACTATTGAAACACATGCAATTGTTTCAACAGAAAAATAAAGTTCAATTGATCGTTATAAGCATAAATTAAATTCGAATGGATATTTGTTTGAAAAAGAAATTTTGTAAAGATTTTCGCTAAACACTGACAGATCAGGTTTGAATGATATTCAGATGATTGTTCAAATTGTTCTGTTCGACCTTTAGCAAATTATTCAGAATATCTAAATAAATAAATTAATGAAATATCTAAAATATATCTGGTTCTAAATTTTTTCGTGCCATTGCGACCAGAGTTTCGTCCAGTAACTTTCTGTGTATAAAATTTTGTGTTATATACTTTTCAAATTTTATGTGCACATTTTTGAAGTGTATATATATGCACGCTTCAATGGTGGCTTAATAATAAGCTTCTTTTCAAAATAGAGATACTGTATGATCAATTTTTCATTTACCCCTTTCTAAGGCTTTGGGAAACATGCATCCCATCAAATTCATCAATATTTAAATGCAGTTTTTATGGTTAGCAAACGTTTTCACTGAAGGTTTCAAAGAGACATAACGAAGTGTCATGACTTGGTAATTAATTAATAATTACAAAAGAAGTTAACAAAATATATTGCCATCCAATAAGCTAAATGAATGAATTTATTTTCCTACATTTATCTTAATCTCAGTTATTTAATTATATAACTACTAGAAAAAAAATTGCTCAATAAAGGGATAATTGTTCGATATTCCAAAAAATAAATCCAAAAATAATACATCGTAATATTGGAAACCATCCCTAATAAACATTTTAAGAATGATTGTTCAGCATATTTTCAATACAAGTTTTAGGATTAAATTCGAAACTGGGTTGTAATAACAAATGTTACGTGAATGAATCATTTTCTCATCCTTTTCTATCCAACTGAAGTAACAGCAAGTTGAAAGATATAAAAACACTCGCTGCAGCAAGAAGAAAACTTTTAGTCAAAGTGAATATACCGCTTGCAGTAAAAATGAGTTTTTCTTTTGATCTAATATATTCCAGTAGCAGTTTTCCATCTCTTTTAGTATCTTCCAAACAACGCAAAGTAAATGAAATTTCTTTGACAATTTTCCTCAATTTCTGATCCTTTTCATAGACACCAGCGGCTGAATATGCTGTTAAAAGAAAAGATACAAAGCTGTGCGTGGAGTACAGAACTTTTACAACAATGTAAACACCGTTCACGCTTGCATAAAAGCCAAGTACGTTGGAAAAAATTGAAAATATGTCACAGAAATTTGAACATATAAGAAATAATATCTGAAGGGACATGGCTGATTCAATAAGACATATAAAATGGTGAATAATTGTGTACTCATTGTAAAAGCGAGAAATAAAACATTTATCATTTGTGGATCTCCGAGTCAGTCTAGCAGCGCATTCATCAAGTATTTTACTCGAAAAAGTGCATAAGTAAATGTAAAATAATGAGAAGAGCAAAGAATTAGCGGAGAGAAGTACCGCAGTTGAAAGAAAATAACACGTCATAAATGTTGCTTTCAGTGGATAGTTTGTAACATTCACCTTTTCAAAAGTTATCCGCGTAAACTCTTTATCAGTAAACGATGGTTCTATGCAGTAAAGAAAAGCAACAGCTGTAATTAGAACCAAATTTGATAAAATTATTACAAGAATAATAACGTTAAAAATCTTCACTTCTTTTCTCAGAGTTGAGGCATATATTCCTTTAAAGAAAGCGAAACACTTGAGCATTCTTTGTACTTGATTTCTTTTCAAGTAAAATGAAAAATAGGCTGCTAATTGAAATATGCGGAAAAATATCCTGGACAAGGCAAATTTTATGCAATAAAAATCATCACATCTGTTCGTTGCATCTATTATATATAAAAGAAGTGCATGGAACATGCCAATGAAAAACCAGATAGTAAAAAACTTTTGTAAATATTTTAGTATTGGTCTTTCTTCGGTATTCTGGGAGCCTATTATTCCTGGTATTCCAATGACACGCATAACTTTCAGAAGAATGTTTGATAACATCTAGCTTTTACACGAAATTGCGTCTTAAAAATAACTTGAATTGTAAAATTGAGGTAAATGCTTGGAAA
>BGPR01042811.1:0-13137 GCA_013235015.1 Araneus ventricosus
GCCATCTGACCGTGGTTCAAAAACTCAGAGGTAACTGTCCCCAAAATATCCTCGTGTTGCTCTCCAGAACTGAATGCCGCAACTAAAACCAAACCCAGTCTCCTGGATGACGTGAATCCTTTGAAGTTTAATGTACGTCTTAAAGGCATAGAACAATTTGAGATGCTCTTATGATTCTGGCCCCTAATTTGTGTCAAATTATAAAGCTAATTAATAAATTTTGTATTTTATAACCTAAAATGCGATAATTGATGCACGTCAATGTGACGGCGCGACACTAACAGGTTAAGTAGTCAAAAGCGAAATGCATAAAAATATACAACGGCACATTTCATTTTGCTCTTTGCTGGGCCACTGGCAACAGGATTGGGACAACCACTTAAAATATTACGAGCAAGTCCCCGTGTATACCATTGCGAAGGAATTGGCGACACCTTCTGCAGGGATTAAAACACGCACCATGGCTGCTATCAAAGATGGTCTAACGGAACCTTGACAGCTTCCTCTCATAATTTATTCGATAGGCAAGGAATAGGCGGTCTGCATTTGAAATCTGTTGGAAAAATGAACAAATCGGAACTGCGAAAGTGGCTGCCGTGAATTCACCTGGGCAGCCCCCGCGCCTTTCTTAAGTCCAGAAGTATTCGGACAGATGTTCATCAATTATAATCTGAAACTGATACTATTGATGAACACTCTCAGTTTATAAGACATTAAAACAAAGAATATTTGTGTCAAAGGGTGGTAACTCTTTGTATTTGTCAAGGTTTGTAACTCTAACTTAAACTTTGCGTCTGTGTTTCTTTGTCTTACATGGTTTCATTTGATGCAACTTGTTTCAATGCTTCCAGAAAGAAAATTCCTTTTGTAATCTCTTCCTAGTTTTTTTCGTGATACGATAGTTTCCAGTTTTCACATTTGCATACTCTTCGCCGACAATCTACCTCTGTTTTAATATTTTCAGAATTCCATTATCAGTTACACTGACCTGTATGGGTGATTGGAATCTTGGTTCCCTACCAGTGTATGGCGCCAAATCTGCTGGTGCAACCTAAAAACATCACAATTATTGTAGGCCTGATTCCATCGATAATTTTATAATGATGAATTGTAACAAAAAATCAAAATAGAAAATATTTAAAATAAAATATTTCTAATTTTTAGGTACAATCTGCACAAGTATATTTAAAATCTATTTCATTAAACCTATTTTTAAGAAGAAAGAATAAATCAAAGAACTGATTTGAAATTCACAGAAAACCTCCATATTCTGGAAATATTCTAGAAATTCGAAGGGAGAATTATTCAAAATTCTGCAGTTGGTTGTTTAGCTAAAAGGATCAACATGACAGACACTTTTATAATTTTTGCCTTATCAGATAAATTACGAGAGTGGAATTGTATGGCAATTACTTTTTTCAAGCAGGTATTGGAGTGACTTTCCTTCTGCTGGAAAAGGCTACTGACTCTAAATGATTGCAAGTTTAGAAATGTTCATTTAAATCATTAAAAATGCTCTGCCCAACGGCCATCATCTTGAAGGCTCCAAAATTTTGGTTTTAAAAATGCATCTAGTTTTAGGGTTTCTTTTCTTCTAAAATTTTTAAGGACTGTACTTATACTTACTACATTTTATGAGTTATCGCTTTAAAAAAAATTCTTTATGTCTAGCTAAATTCTACTAATTTTACGCTCCAACTGCTACAAGAGTTTGTAAACACCCTGGTTGTAAATTTTGTTTTGAATATATATAACTAATATGTCAATTTGCTAAAGTATTCTCAGATTATGGCCCAACTATTACACTGCTCATAAATAGAATCGAACCTCCTCATTTTCGACGAGAACATTTCCGGAAAGGACGCCATCAACCCGTGGCCATGATGCCAAAGCTCACTACACCTCGCCAGCCTCTGCTATGTAAGGTACTTTCAACCAGGAGAATGATGACACATTGGTTTTCATGGGACAAGTGCAAAATTGGCAGAACCAGGCAAACATTTGTTAATTTAAAAAGAGAAGGTTCCATCATCAGCCCCAAACATCTGATCCTTCTTCTTTAGCCCTTTCGGCGATGGGAGTTACCGATAGAGTCTGGCGGATTTTGACCAGAACCAGCTAATGGAATTACACATTCAAAATGAGAATTGAAATTAAAAGGTTAGCGGGTATGTTGTGTATCTAAATTCGTAAATAACGCGAAAAGAAGTTGGGTTAAAATATTATTCTTAAAACCAAATATATGGATTTACTTTAGTTATGTTATCAACCGCTTGAAGCAACGCAAGTGTGGTATATTTTGGCCTGGACCTTTAATTTTAACCGTGTAAGATGACGAGAACGTTGGAATTTCTAATCTAAAATTTTGACACCATGTTCAGTTGAGGGATATAGCCCCTCTGAGATAAAAATTGCATTCACCGTGGTCTAAAGTGATCCTTAAATGAATCGGGGTTTCGAATCTAAATCCTGGAGTTCCGTGCCTGGGACGTTATCCTGAGAAGACACTACTGCCCTAACCAGTGTGTAAACCAACTTAGTGTAAATATAAAGTACATTGCTACGAAAAAATTTTAAAATGCTATTAAAATGTATGGGGAGTTGGGGCATAATGTTGGACGTGGAACATTGGGATACAATTCTAAAATTTTGATTACTTGGAAGCTTAAGATGTCCATATCCCTCATATATATGCCATTGCAGCCCTTAGCACATACCACCCGACCATAAACATATTCCAAGACGTCGTTAAATTCAAACGCTTGCTAAAATAAAATGATAAACTGCAATAAAAGATAGTTATAAGAAAGCTTTTTAATTTATTCTCGGTGCAAAATTGCCATAATATATATATCAATGGCAGAAGAATGTTGCCATATCGTGGTGAACAGAACTAAATACCGAAAACAGAGCAACTAAAAAAACGCAAATAACGGAAGGTTCTGAGCACAATAGTAGCTCGAAGATCAGCCTGGCTCTAGCACGGTATAGCTTATCGCGGACTACAGAATGGAAGCTGCGCGTTCCTCAAAATCACGTCCGTCACCACTTTGTATTGCTGTGAATGAATGAAGAGCTGTCCGACTCCAATGTATAATTATCCGACCCTCAAGGT
Organism: Araneus ventricosus; assembly: GCA_013235015.1. Classification (NCBI taxonomy): domain Eukaryota; kingdom Metazoa; phylum Arthropoda; class Arachnida; order Araneae; family Araneidae; genus Araneus; species Araneus ventricosus. The sequence goes on from BGPR01042811.1 coordinate 3,116, forward strand.
CGCCAACTCTAACGTTTACAAAATAAAAGATAAATTCTAAATAAAGAATTAAACTGAGAAAAAGGCTTCATAATTTATCGCAAAATCTATGCTGCAATATATACTCAATCAGAAGCTCCCGTCGCCATCGTAGAACAGAACTAGGAACAGAAAAGCAGAACAACTAAAAATGCAAAATTACAAAAGGCGCAATATCGTTAGCCTGAAGACCATTTAGCTCCTGGCACCACAAATCAAAAAAGTTAACTTACAAATTAATCAAACCGCTAATCTTCTAGCTCGAAGCACCTTAATTTCAAGTTCGTGTTGTGATTTCCTTTCCACTCAATATACATTTTCCTGCCAGGGAATCCATCCTGTGGGAAGAAAAACGTTTTATTCTTCTGAACTATATTAAGTTTTGAGGTTTTATGTTGATTTTATGTGACCACCTGGTTGTTTAAGCAAAAAAACGCCCTTAAGCAGATAAAGTTGACCTGGGGCACATTGATACGGCATCTTCTGTGTACCAATGCGCCTTAACAGCAATTACTTTGCAAAATCGTCTTCCGAAATGGAAAAACTTAAAAAATAATTATCTAAGAGAAACACACAATTGGGTATGCGTTAAACAATGGATTGTCATTTGAATTTCATTTGCAAAAAAATGAAAAGTGCATTAAATTAGTTTAAATTATTTTTTAATGAATTTATTAAAATTGAAAAAAGTGTAAGGGAAAGAATTAATACTCATCTAAAAGTGATAGTTTTTTGCATTTTCAGATGGTGTAAAAATTCTTTTCCCATATTATTTTCTGTAAGTCAACAAGGGAAGAAAGAAAAATTTCCTTTAATTTTAATTAATTAAAGTTCCAAAACGGCTCGCTTCTGAGGCCTGGCATTTCCTCCAGTATTTTAGCCACGTACTACACACACCTCCTCCTTATTATTTGTAGAGATAAATTATTTTCGGAGGTATTATTGTTTAATTTTTCCAATCTCATTAAAAAAACGTTGAATTTTGACTAAGAAATAAAAGTTTTTACTCTGTTATACTTTTAAACCTTGATTTGGAATATAAAGCTTATTCATAAAATACCTTTTGTTTTGATCCCAGACCTGTTAACCATCATTATTTTCGATATTTCCGTGTGTATCATTGTACCCGTTGTATGGGTAGATTGATACAAATAAATTTTTAGGAAAAAAAGTGTAATAAATATTTTATTATTTCATTTATGACCAAAACTCGACTGAAATCCTGTATTATATTAACAAATGCATAAATATATTGTATTAGTTCTAATTATTTCCGTTGATAAAATCACTTTTTAGCTTTCCAGAAAAAAAGTGTATCAAAGTCCCCTATCCTAAACATTGCTTTCTCCAAATTTTAAGAGTTATTTGCTAATTACTTGGTATGATTTAAAACTTCATAACTGTAAGTGCTTTAGAATGTATCCAAACAAACAAATGTCTAATTGAAAGAGTTTTCGCCCGATAAATTTTGTAATCAGGGCAAGTCTTTGTGCTCACCCTATAAAATGGTAAAATGAGTAGCATTCATAGCATTGTCGTTTGCTTCTCAACCAAAAAAACAACAGTAAACTAAAATGAAGGGCTTCAAAAAATATATGCAAACTATGATTTAAAAATACAGCAGATCAACCTGAGTGAAAAGGTTAACGGCTGTAACAGCAGAAACAGCCACTTTCCAGAGTTTTGAGGAGAATTTCACCTTTAAAACTAGAGCCCTGGAAAGTGCTTCCGCCAATCCAACCGCACACCCCTGCTATCTCTCCTCTTAAAAAAATCGTTAGCGTTGCTCTGGGCTAAAGAGGGTGTTCTTTTGCCAAACGAAAATCTAACGCGATATTATCCAGCGAAGCATACTCTTTCGATAGTGCAGTGCTGCAAGAACTTTTCAGGGCAGAACAAGGCAGGGGGTGGTAGGGGACCTAACAAAGTGTCCGTGGAAAACGATTTTCACAGTTCTGGAAGGGATGGAAGGCTATTTTATCTTCCTTCATGCAAAGTACCTGGATCGTTTGAAGGAAAAGGGTGGATTCCAACCTTAAGGCTCTCGGAAGGGGAAGGAGGGGTGGGCAGACGATTTTTCTTGCTTTATACTTGAGTTACCTTAAACGGTGGGATAAAAGTTTTGCTCGAGATTGGAAGACTGTAGTGTGTTGGAGGGGATAGCGGGAGGAAGCACGTTCTTTGAGGGGGTGTTTGGGTGATTTACCTGCTCGGCTCACTTCGTTAGAACCGCCGCTCATAATGGATATTGTGAAAGAAAAGGGAGGTGAAGAAAGACAGCCTAGCCAAAATAATAGTCGGGAGATTTGGTTTCTATTAACTTAAAATATGTTTTAAACATGAGTGGACTGGTTAGAACCTTTACGCAAAAAGTGAAGTGCTACTTCCAACAATTCTGTTATACAGGCTGATTCTAAAATTGTGGGACCTACTTTAAGAGTTGGTCAAGCATAGAGAAGCAAGTCATTTATGATAGAATTTTGGGTATCGAACGCAAAGTGGGTCGACTTCTGGGATCTCTTTTCTAGTGAATTATCTAAAAGTGAGCATTCACGATCAATCCACTCAACGCAAATTCAATCGCGCCACGCCAAAAGTTGTCAGTAACGCGAAAATCCGATGAATATTTTTTTGGTGCTGTCGAAAGTTTGGAATTCTAACTTGTCTTCAAATCCATCTGGACTGCTTGGCCATAAATGCTGAAATGTGAGCAGTGTAGATACATGTGGGGGGGAGAAGGCTTTGACTATCTAGACTGAATAGAGGATCCCCGTTTTGTACATGGGGGAGAAATAGTTGAAGTAAGGAATCAGAATTCCCGTTGCTGATGGGTTTGTGGTTTGCGCGGATCAGCCCATGAACCCTACCTAAATGAATGGGCTAAAAAATGGAATGGTGTGGAGTACTATCACACTAGTTGCGTGGAGCGAAGCCCTCTTTGAATGTCCAGTATCGGGAAAGAAAATGGGGTACCAAACATAATGGGAAGACGCTGCTTGGAGATCTTTTCCAGTGAGTTAAGTAAAAGAAACAGATACAACATACAGTGTGTTTCAGAAAAACGTGGCCAAACTTTAAGGGCAGATCAGGTACACGATAAGCATCCGAAATCACATGGGAACATGGGTTCTCAAACACCATCTGTAGGCAGCAGATGACATCTTAACGGTATTGAACTGTGAAATTTTTATATATGCTGCCCTATATATCTGTCTTCGAAGTTATGGAACAAAAATTAAGCTACGTTTCGCACATGCACAGTAAAATTTATTTATTACAATTGCTCATATTTTCTCTAATATTCAAGGTAATTACTTCAAATTTTAATACAGTGTTTCTCTAACATATTGTCACAGATTCGACAAGTTTCATACAATTTGATTGAAAACTGTGTAAGTCATAAGCAAAAAACATACAAAAACATTTATGAATTTTAAAGAAACCTTTATATCTTCCCGAATCTTCGTGCTATTTTTACGAACACGCATGTAAATATTGCGCAGGTCACACAAAAGAATTGATAGAGGTTTCAAACTATTATGAGTTTTCGGTGAAGCGGAGTGAGCCAAAATTCCTTTTCGACATTATCAATTTCTGGTCAGTATTCCCCTGAATGCCCTCGTGACCGAATCTTCTATGTAAATTGTGCGTTAAAACCTATTCATTATATGGTCGCAGTTCGAGGAGATATTCGAAAAAAATGTGAAAATTTCACAAAGTATCCGCAATTGTGGCCAGCGCTGTATTATTTTAAATACCATTTACTACCTCCAGATGGCGTGTACGCACCCATGTTCCTATGGGATTTTGGATGCTTATCTCAAGCCTGACCAACCCTTAAAATTTGGCCTCGTTTTCTGAAACACCCTGTATAAAGTTTGCAGTACGGTCGATTCTAAAATCACGATACAGACTTTGGTTGGTGGTATTGCTCATTTTTAACTTTTTTTTGGTAAGAGGAATAGTTGTTTATGGGTGTAAGTGACGCGTTATGGCACAAACAAAATAAACTTTGTGTACGCAAGAGTTAAAGCCAATTAATAAGAGAACTTCGGAAAAAGAAATTTTTAACGCCATTATTTCCTGTTTAAGGTAATTATAGTTAAAGTTCCGATTTTAAAACTCTGTAAATAAAGAGCCACTGGTGAAAATGCACCGGATATTTGACTTGAAAACGCTTCTGTTCTTATGAAATTCTGTTTGGCGGAGGACAAAAAGAATTACTTTGAAAACGGCGTATTGTATATTAAAAATTTCTTGGGAATGTTGAAGGTGTTTGCTTTCAGGACATTGTTTTCATGATGTTGTAGTTATTTACATGTACTACTGCTTCTTACAATAAAATTGTCCTCTCCCCTAACCGACTGACATGTTTACCTTCGGCTAACAACATTCCTGAGTTGCTTCTTACAATAAAATTGGCCTCTCCTATTGTGAAGATGTTCTTTTGATTTTGACCTTTGTTTACAGTTTTAGAAGAATCAATAGATTGTTTGTTTACATCTACTCCATATCCAAAATCATATATTCCACTACAGTATCTCAATAATGTATTTCACAATTCCTCAAATTGCATAAGCATATCCAAATTAAAAATTTCTAGAGATCCCTTGATTGATTCAAGAGCATTCAAGTATTACTAAACAAATAATTAGATTAAGGATTTTAAGAATCTCTATTATATCATTTACTCATACAAAAACTAGAAGTTTCAGTAGTTTAGAATGTTACTACACCTGTTGCTTAATTAGTTCAAAATTTACTGCTATTTAATCTCATGTTGAACATCATACAAATCAGTAATCTCAAAATCTCATAACCCTAACATCAATTAATATCAAACAAACTCACAAAACCACCGTTTAATATCACTACTTAATGAAATTCTTAGCAACAGGCATAAGATGCATTTTCAACTTAACTTCTATCTCAAATATCCTTTAATAACATTCATAATTACAAAAATATAAGTTAGAAAAGTGATTAACCCAATGCGTTGTGTTAAATTTTAGAAAAAGTCTAAGACCCGCAATAACCCTGACTCTTAAAACTTTCTCAGTGCTTACATACTGACAAGGAAAACAAAGCCAAATTTTGAACCTAATTAATTTATTAAGTTACCTTTTTCACATAAATACACATATATTATTGACACACATACAAGAATTTTTAAAACTTGACATACATAACAATCTTTAAAATAAGTGATCAGTGCTAGGGTCGACCCTTTTTCAAGCAGACTTTTAATCACTTGTTCATTAATGATTCCAAATTTTACCCTAAGCCTATTCAAAATTTTTAAATATTAGACTTATCATTCTAGGATTATATGAGTGGCCATCTCTAATTTAAATTTTTAATTGTTATTTTAAATTAATAGAAAAATCTCCCTATAATGTTAAAAGTTTTCTCAGCCAATTACATATATTTTTACCAAACATATATAACTCATTTCATTATAAGAACTAAATTGTTCATATGGAAACAAATGTTACCACTACTTTTAAACAACAGCATTTGATTATTTGTAGCAAGGATGCATAATCACTGATGCCAGATCATTTCAAAAAGGACTAACACTTTATAAATAACTTAGATGTTCTATGTACGAAAATTATAACAAAACTTCTATGGATTTGCTTAGACAATCAATATATTTACAAATTCAAAACAGCATATAATATACAGTCTTGGCTACAACCTTTTAATTCTTATTTCATCATAAATATCCAATAAGATAATTCATTTTTAAATTAAGTATTCTCATCCTCATCACAATTCTTAAATATCCAAAATTTACCTTTTCTTAAAATTATTGAAATTTTGTTGTCTAAATCAAAATTTACAATTGTTACAAATTTAAAATATCTGAAGTTTAAAATTTACCGTTACATTTCCCGCGAATCAAATTATTTCATGTTTTAAAATTTACTTCATTACATTTTTTTTTTAGTTTGTTAAGTTTAATTTAGTTTCACAAAATATAAAAGAGGATTAAGTGACACTTATCTTGGTTTTAGGATGACCGCTGGAAACCTTGAGCTTGACATCTCTACAAGAAATCTTCCCGCCATGCCGGGAAGTTTTTGGGTTGGGTAGGACATATATTGGTGGTGTCTGCAGGATTATTTTTTACCGAAACTGCCAATGGCTGGAAAGATCAGCGTTTTAGGAAGGCCGCTGCTGGGTACATCGAATATCTGATTCGGCCACAAAAAAATTGACTCATAATGGTTGCTGGCGGATATACGGAGTCATTACCATCAATCGTAGGCTGGCAGGGACATGGAGCCTTCTTCGAGAAGAATTCATGGGATGTTGACGCAAATCGACCCATGCAGTGTTTATTAAATCAGTTCGCACTGAAACCATAGTACTGATACAGGGATATTTTTTTCTGCTAGGTATCGCCGCATTCAAGGCCCTTCGCACGCCAGGACGTTTCCATACGGGATCTGAAGATGCCCTCCTCCTTCTTTTCTTAAAAATATCCTCATCCTAGTCCAAATTTTCTCATCTCTCCTTTCTATTTTTTTAGTCAAATCAAGAGAGAGTCTTAGCGTCTGCCTCTCTTTCGTATCTCCCTCGTCTCTACGCCTGTCTGTGTCTAAAGAACCCCCAAACACCCTTTTTTAAATTTTTATTGGCGATGGCCTTTACGCCAAGTAGCCAACTTATTAAGTCCTCATTGGTTAAAAGTTTTCAAAATCAAGCAACCCCTTAGATTAATACCGCCCCCAAAACCACGTGGTATACAAGATTCTGACTTTCTCTAACGAAAAAGAAATTAGGAAGTGTTGACAAGATATTGAACAGGGCTCCTGCTCCGAATCGCACAAGGTCAAGGGTCGAAATAGTAACATGTGCTCCCTCGCGTCATAAGTTTTAGAAGGGATCTCTGGACTGCAATTTTGGGTAGAAAAAATCCCATAATTCTGTCAGGCTTAAAGCCGAAAAGGATTCCAATATGAATTTTTCTCAAAGCGGTGTTTTCACCTCAAAGGGAAGGAATGTCTCTCAAGTTTGTTTGGAAGTCCAGAATTAAACAGAGCCCCAAAAAGGTCAAAGGTTTCTCAACTACTGAGTGCAGCTGCAGAGAATGCGTGTGAATCAGAATTTTACCGACAATTTCTAAAAAGGACACCCACGGCTGTTTTTTAAAAGTGGAGAGGAAAATATCTCGGGCCATGTGTTTTTCTTAAGCTTTGCAAGGTGGGAGGCGAGCTAGGCTTAAAGGCGGGAATTCTATTCTGCTACAAAGGTTCATTGCACTCTGTTTTGAGGCCTATCCTTACTGAACTTTTACTTAAACCGAATTAAAAAATTTTCCTAAATAATATTTTTTTTATTTGAATAATAAAGAATAAGATAATTGATTTTGGATGAATAAAAATGAAAAAAAAATTATAGAAGAAGAATTAACAATAAAAAAAATATAAGAGAAATAATTAATTTATATAACAACATGGCTGCGTATCAGACTTCTAGAATTCCAACAATCAATTTGAATTTTATAAATAAAAATATTTCAATTAAGCTTTAAATAATTTAATCAAACCTTACGATAATACAGTTTAACTTTCACTCCTTTTTAGCATTTAACAGTTAAATATTCTAATTGACATTTAGTGACTCAACTAAACTTTACAACAATACAATTTAATTTTCACTCCATTTTATAATTCAACAAATAAATATTTTAATTGACTTTCAGTGATTTACTAAACTTTACTACATTCTCCCGGCAAACTGACTATTGTTTACCTTCGGCTAACAACATTCCTGAGTTGCTTCTTACAATAAAACTGGCCTCTCCGCCAGCAGACTGATTATTGTTTACCTTCGGCTAACAACATTCCTGAGTTCGTATAAGAGCCTAAACTATTTTTCTTCTGTGAGGGTTCTTGAAATGACCCTGAAATTACCTATAGATATATTTTTAAAGTAAATTTTTCATTTCCTTCTCTAATCAAATATCCTTAGCTTCATATATATTCAAGTCAACTGTCAGGTAACTTTACAGAGTTCTGAAATAGCAAATTTTGTTATGTAATCATTCTATACGTTTTTTTAATTTCTTTACTCGCTTCTATACATTTGTATCAACAGCTTTTACATTTGCCTATAAGTTATTGTATGAGATATCTGCGTTTCAGTATCCCACCATTCCTCGAATGTTTGCAACATTAACTTAACATTAAAATATTTCTTACACACCCGATTTAAGGATTGGGCCGCGGTGGCCTATCCTGAAGTCTCGGCTTTGGAGTTGGAGGATTCCTTGTTCGAAACCATATTCCACTGAAGATCTGCTGAAGATCTTCAGTGGTTCTTCACTTCTATTCCTCTGAAGATCTATGTGGGCCTGTTGCACATTAAATCAAACTAGAAAACTAGAAGTCCTCTCGTTGGTGTGGTGCGGAATTTTAGGGAGAGGGGTGCCAGCTCAAATGTCGTCATCGTCATCTGACCCCGGCTTAAAATGATGAGGTCCGTCCAAAATAACCCTCGTGTTGCTTCAAAACGGGACGTTAATATAAGTAAACTAAAACCTCTAAACCAGCTCTAGGAATGTGCTTAATACAGTATACGTTCGTTTTTACGAACCTCTTTTTAACGAACATTTACGATTTTACGAACTAGCGAGTGATCCCGAATACACTCCCATAGACGTAATGTAATTTTTCACTCGCATTCACGAACTGCAAATTATGAAAATTTCTTTTTTGCGAACTCAGTTTTCATACTTCTGCAATTTTTTTTTAAATATAGGAACTCAGTGCCAACGTCAATTAAACTCTCAACAGGTGCATTCCAAGAATGTGTTGGGGGAGGGGCGTAGCAACAAGTTCAAGTAGCGGCCCGTGGTCCGTGTGGTTGGTTGTCAGGACTAAGACACTTTTTTGAAGGGAACAATAACTGTGGCATGATTTCATGCATAGATAAAACGGAAGCATGTATTTTTCAAAATGAGATTTTAAAACAAAAAAAATAAGTGATTATTTCCATTCCTAATTTTTTATCTATGTTCTCATTTATGCATTTTCATCTAAGTAATACAATCTATGTTCTCATATGTAATGTTTTCTAAGCATGATAACGTATTTTTCTGGGTATTAAAATAATTTTGTGTGCATAAATTTGCATTTATTTCTTGAACACTTAAAAAATATTTGTATAACTTTATTTCATAATAGTAGCAGGTAATCTAGAATTACTGCTTCATCTATGAAGAGAAGACAGTTTGATAAAAATAGACATAAATAATGTACGTATTTATATCATTTTTGGTGCTTTCATATTTTACGAACTTTCGATTTTACGAACTATTTGAGTGTTCCCTACAAGTTCGTGAAAACGAGGGTCGACTGCACTCAGAATTCTAAAATAAACTCTTCATTAATACTGCAAAGAAAAAAATCACCAGATTGCCGATCGTAAATAGCCGTTTTTATTTTATGAGAAAGCAAAAAGGCGAAACAGGAAACTTAAACTCAGACATGGAATAACATTTTCTACTCTCGACAACGCTGCCATTGCAGAAACATAAACTTTTAAAAAGCAAAGATAATAAAAAAGGAAATAGACAATCTAATTCAAAACGTTAAATAAAGAAAATATACTTAGCATGAGGGTAATTATAGTTTATTTAGAGTTTTAGAATTTTTGAGATTATAGTAAAAGTATTGATGTCGTTATATTGTTCAACTTGTATTCATTTGTCTTTCAGTGGCATAGCGCACAAACGCCTAATAATGGCTCTCACATAAATAACCGAAAACAACCTTATTATGAACGAGAACAATGAGAAAAAATGTTTATTACGAGACAACAACAACAAATCAAGGATAATAGTTGAGAAAAATAAGGCTCATAAATTTGCAATGAAACATTAAATGCCACAATTCCAAATCTCGTGCATACATCATCCTTGCATGTTATAATCAAACCGCTAATAAATTAATCAAACCGCTAATCTTCTAGTCGAAGTAAATTTTACTCTA
>BGPR01042813.1:0-13137 GCA_013235015.1 Araneus ventricosus
CTGTTGCCCCGTTTCAGATTGCGTATTGCCTCTTTTGTTTCTCGAAGAAATTTCTCGTAAGTTTTAAGTTTAAGTAGGTTTTGTAATACGTTACCCTTTATCTCTAAAATAAGACATTAGTTATATTTTTAACATGTAGTTGCAGATAGAGAGGATCGTCACCAATTCAGCATATTTTTGCTAACTTTGCGACTCGGTAGTCGGCGAGACTGCAATTACCATTTTCCAATTTTTTTGTAACTTCCGTTGTTACTCTTGATCTCTAAAAATAAGATATTAGTTATGATTTCAACATATATAGTTTGCTATACGAAATTTCGCAGGCAATCAGTGGAACCACACTAATCTGAAAGCAGAAAAAAATTCACACAGATAATGCTCAAATTTAAACGAAATTTGATTTTAATTTGAATACGTTCGAATACACAGTCCTTTAAAATAAATGAAAGCAGAAAATTAAATTTCTGAAAATACGAAAAAAAAAAAATCTGAAGGCATCGTCATTTTAAGTTCCAGGCCCCCTAAACGTAGCTGCCTACTTGAGTAGTTCGGCCATGGTAATTTACGTATAGGTCAGTCTATCAATCTTTCCTTTTCTCTGCGCTTAAACGCAATGCTCTCCACACCCGCCCCAAGTGTGAACGAGAACGCATGAGAACTAAACCGGACGTGGCGGGATTAAACTTCCATCTTACTCACTTTTAAACAGCATTCTTCCACATCGCACCTAAGGCCCGCTTTAGGAAGCTTAAAATACTGGACCTTATGTGATCGGTGTGAGCGGGGTTAAGAATATGACGCGTGACGGCAGACTCCAACGAGGCCAATGGCGAGACGACCATCAGCCCAAGCACGAATCAGTTGCGTATTACGTTTATTACATCGCCCTGGATATGTACTGGAACGCTAATTACAGTGAACGGAACGGCGTCTGCGCGGTGACCTCCCAGAAACTTTCTCCTCATGCGACCAGTAATGGCTTGGGGTGGGTAAACCGGTTGGTAGGTAATATTCTTCCCGGAGTATTTTACTGCCCAGGCCTGGTTATTTTGAAAAAAAAAAAAAATTATGAATGGAGATTTTATAGTCTTATAAAATTTGCTGTTCCCAAAACTTAGCCTTTTTGCAAAAAAAATTGCTTATGGTGCAATTTTTACGCGCGCTGAGGTGCCATAACTTTATTTAACTTTTTTGAGTACGAAGAATCTTACTATAGATATCTCGCTGGCATTTCACTACCTCTAGTTAATCACAGGGTCCATCTGGAGAATGTCAAACAAAGTTTCGTTTGGGGATTGCCATAATTTCCGAGCGCGTGTTTGCGGCTCCTTCTAATTTCAAGGTCAAAACATAAACTCACCACTCCCTTGAGTAAAATAAGCGAAACCCTTTTCTTCCAACACACAGTCACCAAATATACATTTTGAACTAAATATACAATTTGAACACCTGTTTTTTTAACCGGTGAGATGAAAGTGGGCACAGATCTATAATTGATGTTATCATCCTGCGATATCAAGTTTTATTGATCCTAAGTCAAAGGGCTTATGAGGATACAAGTATGCGTGCAGACCGACGAACCGGTCAACTCTTTGTCGGTTGGCCAAAATTTTATACGGACCTACATTTCATGACGGTAAAACTTTATTGTACCAAATTTTTATCCATCTAGCTATTCAGTTTTTGAGTTATAGTGTTCACATGACTTCAGACCTTGAGACAGACAGACTTTGACGGATTTTATCCAATTTGATAGAAAGCTATAAATTATGTTTTGAACACATACCAAATTTTATCTCCGTAGCTCTAATAGTTTTCGAGTTATCGCGTTCTGGTACACAGACAGACAGACATGAATTCCAATTGTTTTTCGGACTCAGGAGTCTAAAACTTGGAGATCGTCAAATCTCGAGTTCGAATTTTTTTGTGTTGAAGACTTCGTAGCATATGAAAGTAAAAAGCAAAATCTAATAGCTCTTCTGAGAGTTTTCGAGAGCGAAATTGCAACAATTAGACATGACAGCGTCTGAAAACAATCTGCGTACTGAGCTTTTCTTCACTTGCTTCGGTTGAATACATACTGGTTAATCAGGCAGTTTTGCTGGCCGAATATTTTGGTTTTCCTTTGAGAAAAGGAATGATGTCTTTCAACATTTTTTCTAGAAACAGACAGAAGCCATTCAGCTCGGGAAACCATATTCATGAGCAGCAGCTATAAACAGAAATTGAGGAAAGAAGAATTTGACATGTGCATATCTGTGGTCCTTGAGTCATTTGGATGCCTGGTATGGAATACTGCAGATTTTTCTTTCTTTTTTTTACACGAATTCTTTTCTTAAGTTCTATCAAAATTAATTTTTATTCGAGCAAAAATCACACCACTCACATTTATGAACAGTTTTCATCACTTTTGAAGCACAAATAAACAAACGATTTATTATTGCCCAAATAAGCAATGTGTGAATACTTCTAGCACGCAAATTTTACATTGTTTAGCGAAAATTATTCGAAATGAAGTTCTATTATAAAAATATTCAGACATGAATTTTTTGAAGAGGCAATCGAGAATATTAGAAAGTAAATTAAGTATTATTCTTTAAATCTCTCGTGCGGTTTTCGTCGTTTAGTTGTGGGAATAAATTCCTTGAACTTGATTAAGAACACTGAACTATTACAGAAATGGCATTTTTTGATTCTCTAGAAAATGTACACTTCTGTTCATTCAGGATTTTCAATTAATTTTGCAACGGTTGGTTGTTTGAAAGAAACTGAATTCTTTCCTTAACTTTCCTGAAATTTTTCCAAACTATGACATCAAGCAATAAACTCCTCAACTCTTTAAAGTGAGCTTTTAGAACTCTATTTTATTTTTTATAAGGGTAAAATGAACACAATATGGAATTTATTTATTTTCTCTTACAGGAAACTTAGATGTTGAGACTCTGACTTTACAGATGTAGTTGTATTTAAGGATTTTTTTTCACAAATATCACAAATAGATGTATCACTAGCAGAAATTAGTATGAGAATACCAGAGTACTACTTAGATTCAGGATTACAGCGTGATTCTGAGACTGTTGACTGAAGGAAGAGTGGAACAAGAACACAGTTAAAAAAAAGTAAAATCTTTTGTCGTTCGAATTTTGTCTTTGAACTTTCTTTTTTGACTTTAGGTTACTGACTTAATGCAAATTCAATTTTATTACATAATTTTCAAAAATAATTCAGCTTGCATTTCCCCTTGAATTTCAAAGGAATTCCTTTTAAATGGCAAGTTATAATTAATTTATATACATGGAAATAGTATCTATCAGCTTTTCTAAACTTGTTATCTTATTGCGGAAATTTTTATAAAACATGGATGTTAGAATAAATCAAATTTAGTGGTAAAATCGCCATGTATATTTACCATGGGGTGGATTTTCTGGGGTTTGTTTACTTGGTAAAACCTTGATTAACCTTGAGCTAATTCAGTAATAATAATCGGCTATTATTCTACATACATGCAGTGCTTGAGATCCAGGGGGGGGGGGGGGGGCTGTCGGGCTGGCCCCAAATAACCAAGAATTCTTGATTTTATTGCATCATTACAACCTGTTTTTTTCTTAATTTATCTCTTTTAAAATAATAAATCGTTTCAACATTACTTTCTGAAGCGACTGAAAGCTCGAAAAGTTTCTACTTTTTGTGTCATTCCACTTGTACTTGTGGCTGGCATGGTCCAGAGAACACGTATTTATTTCATTATCAATTTTTGATAAATTATCAAGTATTGTATTGTTTTTTATGATTCTTATTGTCAGGTGATGAAAGTCTGTAAAGTTAAAGAGTTTTGGTTTACTTTAGCCTTCAATTTTACCCCTTCATCACATCGACAATACAAAATTTTATGACCTTCAGCCCCCCAACCAATGATCCTAGATTCGCTATCTTGTACTACATGTATTCTTCTAGACCAGTTGCTAAAATTCCACAACCGTTGTTATTCAAATTTTTGAGCGTAAAGTGTTTACTCGTCATATATTCGCATTAGAAAGACAATTTTGATAATATAGCAAAGTTTAAAATCTATGCTTTTTATGATGATTGTTCTGCTACGTTAATCAAATAAATCTTATTAAAATTCGATTGTGCCGCTTTAGTTTTACATTTTAAATCTATAACCACTCTTTCAGAGGAAAACAACAGCCCAGATTAAATTTTAATGACATGCCCAGTTACAGTTTGTCATATGATTGTGACGTCACAGGTTGTTCCATAAAAGCTGATTTTTGGATTAAGGGCACATCTGAACTCCACATAAATGATAGATTTCTAATTATTTTTAGAAAAACTTTATGATATTCTGAGAAAAAGTATCGTTATCTTCTTAAAGTTGGATGCTCAGATACAAATAGTTTTGAGGTTTTTACTTGCCATCTTAAATTTCACCCCTTAATATGTGAGATGTCTCGTTTAAAAAAAATGATAGTGTGAAGAATCTCAAGAAGTTTATTTCATTTTTACTTTATCCAATTCAAGAAGAAGGTCTTTTGGGTTTTACAACTATGGTAGACGGAACTGAGTTTGGTTAAAAGTTTTAGTTCTTACATAAATAAGAATTTTAAAGGATTTTACTGAAATCATTTTTTAAGAGAGTGAATTTATATAAGTATTGAAGTGCGCTCACAATAACCCATTCGAACTATAAGTATATTTTATTGACGATAACGAAATCAAATCTGATTCAAAGATTTGCTTCAAAATTTTAAATATGAGGCATGTTAAGAAATGACAACAAATATAAAAATGTATGTTAAACTTTTTTAAATACTTCAAGAAATCATTTGGAATTCTTTTATTATCAAAAGACCATACAGTATGGAAGAAATTCTTAAAGCAAGTAATAGATTACACGACGATAAAAGTTTTCGATCAAATGGAAACGATACAACGACAAAGTCTAAAATTCCACTAAAAATATAAAGAGAATAAAATTAGAAGAAAATAAAATTAAGTTTAGAAACCGAGCTTGCTTAAAAGTGTTTTACTTCTTACAGTGATAAGAATTTTTAAAAGATTTCTTAAAACATTTTTAAGAGTGAATTTAAATAAGTATTGAATTGCTTGTGCTCAACATAACTTATTCAAATATAGATGAAATTTTATTGACGATAACGAAAATTCCAAACTCTGATCCAAAGAGATTTTGCTCAACACTGTGAAAGCAGTTTAAATATACAGTATAGTTAAAATGACACAAATACCAGAAATGCATGTGTTAACTTTTTTAAAAACTTCAGAAATTATTTTGGAATTCTTTTATTATCGTAAAGACCACGATATAGAAGAAATTCTTAAACAAGTAGTAGCAGACATAAAAAGTTTTCGCCTCAAATAGAAGAGACGATGACAACGATGAAAAACGACAAATTCAAATTCCACTAAAAAATATAAGAATAAAATTAGAAGAAAAAATAAAATTGGTTACTCAATTTTAATTTTAACAAATATTAGTTAAACAATTCTCGATTACGAAATTGTACCATGTTGGGCTCATCTATTTCATAAACCCTCTGTAAAGATCAGAAACTAATGACATACAACGCACAGTTTTTACTCCCATATAACTATTTACAACGAAGCTGGAGCTGAAACTTTTCTATTCGCCATTTGTTCTTGATACATAAAACACTAAAATCTTCTATATCCCATATGATAAAAATATATAAAGTGGCGGCTGTATTATTACAGCTCAGTAAGAGACTTTTAAGATCATTGAAGCTCAACATTTTATCCGGCAAATGATCATTAGTTCACCTATGAAGTAAATAGAGAAAACGCATTTTTTTTAATGGTAGGAAGTTGTTTAATACTAAACAATGGCGCTTGAAATCTAAAGAGAAATAACACAGTGTGTTATATTGAATCTAACATTTATTTTAATTAATGAAATAATATCAGAAAATTGTGTCGAAGGATGATTCCTCTGAAGAATAATTTATTCATGCACATTTCGTTATGATTTTTTCATTCTTTCTTCGTTTTTTTCTACTTCTATATTCAAAACGTTATTAACTACGAAAACAATTATAATGGGAAAATAATTTTAAAATCTCGCAGTTCATTTTTCTCCTTTATTTTAATTTTCTGTTAAAAAAGAATTTTCAGGTAATATAAAATTAATATCTTTGTTTCCTGCTCTTTCACGAATTTTTCAGTCAGTATTAATGACAACAAAGAAAAAATCTTGCAATACTTAAGAAAATATAAATGAGATAAAATGAGATGTGAAATAACAACGAAAAGATGAAAAATTCATGAGACATGGCTTCATTGACTGTTCTAATATGAATACTAAAAGATCGAAAAGAAAATTCTAAAATTTCAGGGCTGTTTTTTCAGAACGATAAATTGTTCTCTCGTGTTAATTATAGAGTTTTTATATCAACTTTCGAATAAAAAATGTTGATGTTTTTTATAATTTTCTGTTATGATTATTTGAAGTTAAAAAAAAATTGTTTCGATTGATTTGAACTAATTCAACATGATGATATTTTTCTTAGAAAAGGAGTCACAATTCGGAATAAATAAGTCTAATCATACAAATAATCGATTTATATTTATATGCGAACTTTAATGCATAAAATTTCTATCATTCCTGTATCATACAAAATATTGGCGAAAATCTCATCGTTTCTCTCGTAACATGTTAAGCAGGGATATTGTTGTAATATGCTCATACATATAGTTTGTAACATGTTAACTTCACAGGTGTGCTTTCTTGACGCTGGAGATGGAATTCTTTACTTGTTATTGCCATTTACATTCATTGTGTATATACTGCTGTCCCATTGAGAGTGTTTATCCTAAAGATTATCCGAAATCTATTGGTGCTAAAGTGTCAACTAAGAAAGTCATAATACGAAACGATGCGTCTTGACTAGACTTGTGTTTTAATAGAGAGCTTATATAAAACTTTTAGACAACTTTAATTTCAACCCCATAGACGATATTTTTTCTTAAAAGAAAGAATATCCATAATGATTCTAAATTTATGAATTGCATCAAAATGTTCATGTTTCTTTCTTTTCTTCTTCTTTCATCATTCACTTGCAGTAGGAGTCAGCTCAAATCCAGACCGGATGGAACCAGTTCTGTCCGGATAACCGAAGAGTCAACTTAAAGGATTGCCTCAAAATGTACGCAATACAAGATTTATATACTAACTATAATAATTGAAATTTTTTTCAAGAAGTATATATACAATCTTCCGACCAATTTTAGTTTTAATACTAGCGTATACTTTAGATCTCAGTTTTCAACCTACAAAGTGGAGGATTAACTAAAAATTAAATACTCTTGGTTCATAACTAAATTCAAAATTTATTAGGTTGTATACCCTGCTACAAAAAAAAAAAAAAAAAAATGACGAGGAAGCTGTCGTTTCAAACAGCCGCTGATATTAAAGCGTGGACCTTTACTCACGTGACTCTTTTGTTTCTCGTGTTTCTCGTAAGTTTTTAAGTTTAAGATGCAGTTATTTTGTACTCTGTTGTTTCCTTTATCTAAAATAAGACATTAGTTATGTTTTTAATTTACGTAGTACTGAATTGGGGATCCGTCACCAATTCATGTACGTATTTTTGCCCAACTTTGCGACTCGAGTCCTTTGAATTTTAATTCGATTTCAATTTTTTTCGCGTAATTCCTGATTTGTTATCCTTTATCTCTAAAATGAAATTCGTTATGTTTTAACCATGATGTAGTTGCCATGAACATTAGAGGATCTCCATACCAAGTTTTGTGGCGGTTTTGACGTGTGATCAATTTCCTTCCCTGGACAATGGAGGAACGTAATCCTACGTTAAAACCGTCCGAAAATAACTCCAGGATGTCGGGACTCTATTGTAATTCACAATCTTTAAATAAAAAACAAAAACACCTAAGTTATCAGAAGTTTAGGGTCACATAAAAGAAGTTGTAAAATTAGATACATTTATCTGCTAATTAATATTATAAAAGTGAATAATGAAACACATTAACATTTTGTTTGATGAATATATACTATTCTTTTTTTTAATTATTGTTGGACACGAGAGAAAATTTCGTTTAGAGAAGTTATCTTGACACTATTTTTATTAAGTTAACATTTATTATGTTCAAATTGGGTAATACTTGACAACGATTTTCTTTTTTATAATTTTCTTTATTTTGGAAACCTTATCTACATTTTAAAAGAATTCATGTTCTATTTATTAAAAAAAATTGTATTGATGCTCTAACGTTTTGAAAAACATTTCACGGTGTATAATGTTTCAAATTCACTGTTATAGATAATTTATCAGTCTAACGACTAAATAATGCTTGTTAAATCATTTAGACTTATATTTTAACAGATATTTAAAAATTTATCGTTATATATTTAGCAAAAAAAAGATGTAAAAGAAAATTCTTACCTTATAATTTTAATCACATTTTCTATCACTTCCACATATTTCACCACTTGCCGTTTCCTTTCCATTGCTATCTGTCACGCTTTGCTCTGTCGTGTGTGGCCGTCAGGGATGACACATTAAGCCCGACGTCGGGTCGGTCGACGGTCGGATATCAGCTGTTGTGGTACAGGCAGAGGGATCAGCTTCCTTTGGCCCTCTTTTCTGTATCTGTGGGTCCCACAGGAAGGCAATAGAGCGACAGCTTTCTGGCAGAGAGACGGAAGAAGACATAAGCCATAACGGTCACAACTGACCAGTTTTGTGTCTGTTTACGCTTGGACAGTGGCGGTTTATGGTGTTGTCCGGCGTGGAATCCGTGACGCTGACCTTCTCGCAGCCGTTGTTGAGGATGGTGTTGTTGTCCGACATCTTCGCAGATGCTGATGATGGAGAGTACTGAGGAACAGTCTGGACTCTGGAGTAGAGTGGAGAGAAGAAAATCCCTGGTTTTTCCCTATTTGGAGGGAAGTAGGGGAAAAGGGATTTTTCAGTTTGTCGGGGGATCCAGGAAGGGAAAATATCGAAAGTTGTTTTCGTAGCTTTTTTTGAAAGGTATTTTATTTTGTTTCGAAATTTTCAGACTTTTTTTTCAGGTTTTGAGTGATTGCGCTGACATTTTCACCATAATTCTAACACATATTTCCTATATTAGTATAAAAAATTATTCAATCATATGCGTCGATAAAATATTGATTTATGAGTAAAAGGTGGGTAAAAGTTATTAAAATATTGTAAGACATCAAGATATTCATTAATCATTAAAATTCTTAAATTTATTTTTTTCTGATTTTTTAATATTTATTTTGATTTTGCACAATCTTTTGCATCATTCAAATTGAACTTTTTGGTTAATATTTCTTTAAATATAAACGCAGAATTTATTTAATTCAGAAAATAACAGACCTCAAATTAAAAAAATAATTACTAGGACAAATTCTTCCTGTTTAAAAATTATGAAACCTGCTTTATAAGTTACAACTTAAAAACTGATATAATTTGCCACCGAAAATGTAAGAATGAAGTAAAATTTCGAATTATCTGAGTACAAAAACTTCTTTTATCTCTTCTTAAATTTCTTCGGTAGAGATTTATGTTTAGAATAGAAAAGCTTTACACGAAGAACAAATTTAGAGCGAAAAAGAAAAATATTAACATGCAAAAACGCTTAATTAATTAAAGATTAATTCTGCTTCAATACATGAATCGTTACTTGTCAATAACTACAGAGTTAAAAAATAAGCGGGATAGTTATTTTCTCTCGACCTTGCTGTACACTTATACATTATTACGTGTTTTGTGTTTAACTTCGTGAATGTCAGATATGCATTTTGGACATTTTTCCGTTGACAGATTGAATCAAAATATCGATACAGATCTACACTAGTTGTGTTAAGACTACAAACCGAATTTCATTGATCTAGGCCGTTGCGTTTTTCAGTAACCGTTCCGGACAGACAGACAGACAGACAGACAGACAGACAGACAGACAGACAGACAGACAGTTTACCTGTTGAAGGATTTAGTCCAAAACAGATACAGACCTACAATTTCGGTATACAGAACGTATTTTTAAATTCATCCATCGATCTTATTGTGTTTTAGAGCTATTGCATTCTTTTCCAAAATTACTCTTAGATAAATCGATAGACAGTCTACCTTTTGCACAGTGGTGAAATATACGAAAGAGCTGTCCAAAAAGGGTTTTTAAAAAGTTATTGGTAATGAAGTAAAACTTAATTATATTGATAATCTAATGTATTTCGATGCTTTTGTGTACTTTTCGACATGTTAATGGCATGCTAACCTCCATGGCGCTTCGGTAAACTTGTGAAATCTTTTCAAAGCTGTAAGTGTTTCGACATTCGTATCCAAGTTTTCTTTATTATATTTTTGTTCGATTTCATCTAGTGGCTTGTTTTCGATATGGAACTTAGTCAATAATGTACGTGCGAACTTTTTATCCCGTACTAGAAGGAAACAAATAGATTTTTTAAATGAAAACTCGTCTTTTAAATGAAAAATATTTTTTTATGTGTTTTAATAGAATCACTAGCTGTGTGGCCCGGCGTTGCACGGGCTATCACGAATTATAGGATATTCCCAGGCGGAGAGAAGTGAGGTCACGTGAGATCTTGGGATCCATATATTTTTATATGCTCCGCCTCCGTTTTTCTCTACAATCAACAAATATTGTCACTTACTTTCCCTAACAAACGTTACGAAGTTAAACACCTTAATACAAAAAAAGAAAGAAAAAAAAAGTATAAAAACGATTTTTTCCATTGTTAATAAATCCAAACACAGAAGCTCGCTCAAAAAGAAATACCAACTTCTGTTAAATAAATAAAAAAAATGCAACACCGGATGCGAAAACTAATAATAGGGAAGGAGAAAAAAAGAATCAGCCGTGAATGAAATCACCATGCTGCCATAGATGGCAGCAAGTCAATTCATTCATTTTGACGTTTTTAATTAATATCTTTTTAACTAATTACAATTTCGGAATTTAAATAGTCGAAATGGATTCCTTGGATTATTTTCTATCTTTTAGTACTTACGGCTAGTTTCAGGATTCAGTGTTTCGTGAGGAGATAGAAGGACATAGATACATATGTTTGTTTACCTTCGAATTTTAATAGAATAGATTGAAGGAAAAAGTATGGGATTCCTTGGAATTCTGGGATAATGAATAATTTTACTTAAAGCTTATATTAATAGCTCTCCATTTTAAAGAAAAATTCGTTCTACTTTTTGCTACTTTTAATTTTTTTGTTGTTTTATTGGAATAGTAACTGTACAAATCTTACTATGTATATTCTTTTGGGGAAAACTTCGGTTTCACGACGATCAATTATTCGACGAAAACTGTATACTTTTTATAAAAATAATTCTTCTTCGAACAAAAGTGTCTAGGAAAAACATCTTCTGTCTAAATTTTTGCGTGGTTCTCAAGCTGATAAAGAACTGATGGACTCTGAGAAAAGATATATATTAAGATATATATAAAATATTTTTGCTCGATTTAATCTAGTGGCTTGTTTTCGATATGGAACTTAGTCAATAAGGTGCGTGTGAACTTTTTATCCCATATTAAAAGGAAACAAATAGATTTTAGAATAAAAACTCGTCTTTTAAATGCAACATAATTTTTTATGTGTTTTCCTAAAATCATTGAAGGAAAAAGTATGGAATTCCATGGAATTCTGGGATAATGAATAATTTTACTTAAAGCTTATATTAATAGTTCTCCGTTTTCTTAAAAAATGTGCTACTTAAAATTTTTTTGTTGTTTTATTGGATTAGTAATTGTACGAATCTTTCTATGTACATTCTTTTAGGGAAATTTTGGTAGCTTGACGATCAATTATTCGACGGAAACTGATACGTTTTATAAAAATAATTCTTCTTCGAACAAAAGTGTCCCGAAAAAAACATTTGCCTAAATTTTAGCGTGGTTTCATACACTGATAAAGAACTGATGGACTCTGAGAAAAGAAAACTGTCGAAGCTAGTTTCCGATTACCAATGAAATTGGGAAAACTGTTTGTTATTAAAATCTTTTAAACATGTCTCCTTAAAATGTGCCATTAAAAGCTTCTGAAGACAGCATTGAACGAATTCTACACTGTAAAAAAAATCCCTTAAAATTTACGGTTTTAAACTGGCAGCTGGGCTGGTTGTGCAAAACCGTAAAAGTTACGAAGTAAATCCGTAGTCGCAACGGTTTTTTACCGCATGAAATTAAGTTTTCTCCGTAAAAATTATGTCATCGAAGTAAGTGACGTCATCGACTGAATTGAGTTGTTTTTCTCCTTCTGTTCGAGTTGAAATGTGCTGATGTGTATTATCAATTAGGAATTTTAATTAATCAAGGCTTAACTATTAATTTCAATTAGTTTAATTAATATAATTCTTAATTGAACTTACTTGGGAGATTTCGATGCAAGATGGTGACAAAACTTCTAACTCCTCCGAGCCGGGGATCGAAACCGCGTTCATAGAAATAAAGGGCAGTCGCTCTTACCACTAGACCACCGGAGACTTCATAAAGTGAAGTAAAAATAATCTATTTGAGTTTTAAAGTCACTATAGCTGTAGTGGCGCCACCCAGTGGTGTAAAAATGAACTATTGCCAGACCACGTGTTTTAAGGTTATGTTAGAGAGAGAGAGAGAGAGAGAGAGAGAAAACAGATACACTCAGAAAGAGTCTAATGCATGCTGCTCAGATGAAATGAAGAATAAAGGACCACACTGGAATATCAAAAATCGTTGTTGTTGTTGATGATGATGATCCCCGAAGATCAGCAGAGCTATATCAGGCCCATGAGCCTGTGCACCCTAAAGAAATCCAAAGTCAATAGAGGATTAGAAACAAGATCCTGTTTGGAAAGCCCCAGGCATGCAAGAATATGATCAGGTGTGGCCTGTTCTGCAGTACATTTTGGGCACATCGCAAAACACTTAGAATTATCAGAGAAAGTCAGACTTCTGATATGCCCACTAAGGAAGCGAGTAAGAGTTTGTTTGGTCGCGTCTGCTGCAGTCAATTGATAGGCAGCCACCTGGTCGAGAACCCTGATACCAGTAATGCACCGGTGGAATGGGCCAGATAGTTTTATTCCTGCTTTTAGCTCTAGAGAACAGCTCCAAGTGTTTTAT
>BGPR01042814.1:0-13137 GCA_013235015.1 Araneus ventricosus
TGTTTCTTAAGCGTTTGATTCTTCGCAAATGTAGCTAAAATGGCGCCCTGAAGCATGCAATGTATAATGATCAATAAATTGTCATCTAAATAAGATATAGGGAATCAAACTATTGATTATTAAAAAGATTGATTTTCGATGAAAAGCTATTAAAGTAATGCATTTATCTTCTTTGGGATTTATAAAACATTAAATCAGCTGAATTTCGAATTTCTGAAGAAAGAAATTCGTTTTTCCATAATTATTTTCACAAACTTTCAATTTTATGAATTTCCCCTTCAGTTTGAGATAAGGGAAGAATCAATGTTTATTTGGAACAGAATGTTACATTTCTATTTAATGAACACTGAAATTAAAGAATAAGGTTTATTTGAATCTAGAGAAATTCTTACACTCAAGCAAATATTTCTAAGAATAGAGATATCCTCATAAATTTAAAACAGAAATAGGAGGCAGTTTGACAGTATTTAATTCTGAAATCACATAGACACAAAACAAAGCAAAATATATGCTCGGTCTTAAACGGATATAACATAACAACCGGGTACTGCCATTTGGAAAATACATGTATTTTTTTTTTATTTTTGTAACGTAAGGAATGGTCAGTATATTGAAGTTAACTTCCTTAAGCTTAAGAAATAAATCCTCTCTCAAGCATTTCTTAATAATTCTTTAATATATTGAAATAACTTTTCGCAAGAAACGCAGACGATGTAAAATAAAACTCCTAAAAGGATTTTTATTTTACATCGAATAATTCATAGTAATATGAAAGGTAAGATTTATTCAATTCTGGTCTTAGAAATATTATTGTGGTGTTAGCCAAAACACATTATACAAATATTAAAACCATTTCTTTTCTCTAAAATTTTGAAAATCATTAAACTTCTAAGCTTTTGTTCTAAAATTTTTAAAGTTATTCCAGAATAATGAACTTTTTTATACTTTCGCAAAGCACAAAGCTAAACTAGAGACGGTGGAACAATTCAGTGTTGGAAACCGACTTGCTTAAATTGGTCTCTATAACAATAACTGTAGTTAAGATAAATGTTTCATCCTTCGTTTGAATGGTAAACAAGAGTTTCAAAAAAAATGAGGAAAATGTAGTCTTCAAAAAGTTTTTTCAAGGACAAGTGAGTTATGGCTTTCTTTAACTTTCTTAATGCTCAACAAGCATATAATTAGACTTTCTTGTTCCATCCGAAAATTCTTTATATTCCTCGCATGCTCCTATGCCGAAGTTATTGTTCGAAGATAATTGATTTTTTTCTGCAAAGATGAGAACGTCATCGAAACAAGCGAGTAAATAAGCTTTGTTTACTGAAGTGAGTGCAATAAAAAGTAAAATAAATTTGATACCGAAATTTTTTTTGAAACTATTTCTTTTTATGCATTATAATGATGCCAGAATGAAGCGAAAAGTCAACACTGCATTTCAATGAGGGAAATTCCTGCCTTACTAAAGATGTTTCGCTTCCATTTTGAAGAATTTAAAAACAGTCTTTCTTGTCAAGCTTTTAATTTCGGAATTTTTTTCTTACTTTCACTGCAAAATGAAACAAAGTTTCTTTTTCTGTAAAGAAAATATTGGTTTCAGCTTTTTTTAAGACGATGCTTATTTTGCTCCAGAAAATTGTAATTGCAAATATTTGCTCTATTCTAATACACTATTAGACTGAATTGTTAGATTTTCAAACCAAAGATAAACATTTTTCATTCAAATTAATGCACCGGTTTTATAAAGTGTTTCGAAAGCATTATTATCCTTGAATCCAAAACTTTTATCATGCTCAGTTTGTTATTCAGGAAACCACGCAATAACCCGTCATCTAAGAATGCAAATGTTATGGAGTTAATTAATAGGAGGTATTCTGATTGTGAAGGTAAATCAATAACTTCAAGCTTCTTCTTCTACTTACACAAAACTTCAAGAAATATTGCGCATGCATGTGTATATTAAATCAAACTAATCATAATCCATTTAGGAACATCTTCATCTATGTCTAGTTCTATCTTTTCCTTGGACCGGGAATGGACTGAAAATAGTTCATTTTTGTCTTTGGATAGCCAATTATCTAATGTTATTTTTTATTTTTCTTAGCCAATTCACTAATATACTCTACGTTAAAATAAATCACATCTTAGAACTTATCTGAAATTGCATGCACTGAATATTTATGAATTTCCTTCAAAATTTGATCAATAAAAATATTTATAAGCTCACGTGAAATTTTTATTTATATTGCCAAATGATGTGAAGTTCAAATATTCCTCGAAATGGAGTCATGTAAGTTTTTTGCCTGGAGATCAATTTTTGCTTTTGCAACACCCCTCCCAACTCTTGCGTGGGATATAGATTAAAATATAGGGGGCCTACCATTAAATGGCACAAGGAAGGAGGAAAATAAAAGAAAAAAGAATTTCCGCCTTTTCTTTCCTTGGAAAAAAATCGAGAAATTTTGTCTGATATTGAACGAAAGATATCAGATAATTTTGCCGGTCCTAAGAAACCGATCATTGGAGAAATGGAGGGAAATCTTGAACTTTTTTTTGAAAGAAAAAAATCGGCAAATAACTGCTTCTTTTTCGGTTCTAACGACTTTTATGGTAGTTTCAAATATAGGTCATAGATGGTTATTAGTCAAAAATATATTTTTTATGTTAGAGTTTTATAAGAAAGTGTATTAGATAATATATCGTAAATGTAAAAAACAAAATCAGATAATTTTGCCTCTGTCAAGGAAAGAGTTGGGATATTGCAATTATTCTATTTAGAAAGATAATTATTATTGCCGTATTAAACCGTAGAGGAAAATATTTGTTACATCCGTTTAAAGGAATTAAATAATTTCAAGTTTCTCTAATAAACAAAATTAATAGAAGTAACTTATGTAAACTACATAGAATAAATATCTAAATATTGATGGAAGTTACTTCTGAATGGTGAAATATCCTATTTAGGTTTATTATTCCTGGAGTATCCTCCTAATTTCCTGGGGCATCCTGTCTCTTTCCACGAATATCCTCCTTCTTACCTCGGCTATCCTTAAGATTGGAGAGCTTCGGTAGAGGGAGTTTCAGAAATCTCTCTTCAGCTGGGTGGAAGTTTAAACATGCGTACCATTCAGACACTCTATGAGTTGAACTATTCTTTTCTCCGTCCTTAACAACAAACTTATTAATCAAACAGCAACAGTACAACTAATAATACTAACTATAACTGTTATCACTCCTAAAAGTTGAACTTTAATATGAAACGGGAATTGATTAAAATTCAATTAATCCTATGACTTGTTTGCTGTATCGAAATAGGCTCATAAAATATAGAAGAACAATAAGTGAAATTATCCATCTTACAAGATTTTTGAATTATAAGGAATATTCCATAATGTTTGTTTACAGATAAAATAAAAAAAAATCTGTGCATAATAAAAAGTGTATAAAACTTCAAACTAAAAGAGCGATAATATAATTGTTTTATATAACAGGATTTTTTTTACATATTTCAAGAAACAAAGTATTGCAGGCAAGTCAAGCTGTATTTAGAAATGTCCGCACTGTAAAAAATTAATTAAATTACGGAAGTAAATGGAGAATTGAAATTAATTTAAATTTGCATCTCTCGTATTTTAATTAAACTTCTACTAAAAAATAAATATGCATATTAGAAGTTAAGTAATTGTTCATAAGTAATGAATTTATGAAATTCTTTCTGGAATGTATTTTATTTCATCTTTGATTAATTTATATGCTTTTGAACAATCACAGCTTATACCTCTTATTGCTATTTATATTTAATAAATCGATTTTGAAGTTATTTAGTTCTTATTATGCAAATTTACGAGACATGAGCGCTTACCATATTTAAGGCAACCACTGAATATATTTTAATCTCATAAATTATAAAGAAGCGATAAATTTTCAACCAAATTTTCTAATTAACAACAATATGACAACTTTTAAATAGAATTTAAGAACACGGAGATTCATCATGCTTACTCACTACAACGTTTTCTTCGTGAACAACTAAATTAAAAGTATGAAAAAACCAATCTTTGATGATTGAGAGTTTTAATTAAGCATTCCACAGCATCGTAAAAGAGTTAATTAAAACTAACCAAATATATATGGACATGAGTTTCCGGAAGATATTTCTATTCACGCTTATGCTCATACAATAAATTAGAAATGTTTTTCAGAATTTTACTCAGACGCAGTAGCGCTGAAAATGAATTTATAAAAGCTTTTGGTTAATATTCTTCAGAAATATTCAGACACTTTTCATTTCTCTAAAATAAATTTCAAAAGCATTGCAGGCAGATAATCTTTCTCACGTCTGTAACCAGAGTTGCATGGTGGAGTGAAACCCAAGAAAAATATTCTGAAATTCTTAAAAATGAAATCACGTTTTTCAAGAAAGCCCGTTGCATATGTGCTTAAACAGACAATATAAGAGACTGCTTATACTCATGGATGTTTCCTGAAGTTAATTAAAACAAGGACCCTAAGTTTGAAATTCGTACGCTAATTTCAAATAAATTGGGCTCCGACTAATTGTAATTATATTAGATCGAGTCGAAATCTTAGAGTCAGAGACGTATGTGGAAAAATCAAGCAATTCATGATTTGGGTCTAATTCTTTGTGTGAGCATCCTAAAAGGCAAATTATGCTTCTAATTTGCCATCCATTTTATTGAGGTTGCTTTACCAAAGTTTAAGTCATTAAATGTCAGTTGAATAGAGATTAAAACTCGGGTTGTCATGTAAAATTCATTCTTAATCCTTTTTTAGCCACTGTAGTATTTTAATAAATAAATGTTTTTAATGGAGCTTTTAAGACATATTTTGATTGAAAAGTTAGATAAAGTTTATAAAATTTATATTTTATCTAATATGTTGCAATCGTGATCCCGAATAATTTCCAGATATTTGTACATGTTAGTTCCGTTTTCATGGTCTTTGTCTGAATGTTTTTTTGATTATGAATTAAATTTTTACAAGCCACGGAGACAAGAAAGATAATTTCAAGTCAATCGTCCAGTTGTCTCATGTATTTAAATGATTTTGTTCTACTCGAATCTCAGAGATTAAGTTGGCGTTTATTCACCCCTACAATATTTTTAGTTGTGTAATTTGAAGTTTGTGTAGCAAAATTCATCAAAATCACAACAGCCATATCCAACACCATGCTAATCTGCCAAGGGTTTATATGTATTTTAAAGATTTTTCCCCACCATTCTATGAGGGAATGGATTAGCATTTATTTACCCTTACAGAAGTTTTAGGGAGACATTTAGGAACATATGCACCCTGTGTCATCAAAATTGCCAGAGCCTTATCAAATTTCGTGTCAATTGGTTCATTTATTAGATGCATTTAAATGACTTTACAAATCAAAGGGGATTAGCGTTTATTTATATATACACAAATTTTAGTCAACCTATGAGGAATATATGTATCCAGTGCCACCAAAATTGTCACAGCTATATGAGAGTTCGTGCCAATCTGTAAATTTATTAAATATATTTTAAGGATTTTGCCCCACATTGTCCTGACGGATTGGAATAGCTTTTCTTTAGCTGTTCTGGTATTTTTATTTGGCTGATTAGATGTAAGTGTACGAAATTTCATGAAAATCGTCCAAGCAGCCAAATCGTCAAGCGTCCCAATCGGCCTATTTGCACATATATTTTGCAGACTTTTTCCCACCCTAACCTGAGAGACTGGAATATGGCATATTTAACCCTACAGTACTTCAAGTCAGCTGATGAGAAAGATAAGCACCAAGTGTCAACAACATCGCCAAGATTGTTAATTGGCATATTTGGCAAATGTATTTTGGAAGTTTTATCCCACCTTAACCTGAGGTACTGAGTTAGGGAATATTTAACCCCACAATACTTCAATTACAGCCGTTCGGAAGTGGTGTTGAGATAAACATGTATATATGCATACATACATATGTTGAGTTTTATTATAGAGATTCATTTATGTATAAATTTATTTTTTAATCGGAAACACATAATTTTGAAAATAAGTATGCTTCTTCTTTTTGATTTTCGGTATTGTCAAAAGAAATATAGTTTGGAGATTGGTAGTTTGGAAATTTTCCACTCGATCGGATATTTCATATTATAATGCATATTTAAATTATAAGACGAGTAAGCGCAATACGACTGGATGAACAAGTTTAAATTTTTTTACGAACACTTTCTTAGCTGAATATATTTTAATAACTGAACGATTAAAAATGTTTTGCAAATATTTTTAGTTGAATATATTTCAAATTTAATATGTTTCTATTAATTCAACTTTTCCCTGAAACAAATAGTAATTAGTATTCTACATCATTCTATTTATTATATTTGACGTATTTTATTAACAATATAAAACAATGGTATTATTTCTGCAAAACATGAGATGAAGAAGTAACACAAATATTTTTTGTGTTTTTCATACACACCAATAGAAATTAGAAAATAGAAGTAATACTGAATGCATGGTTATTAGGATCTACATAGGTTAGTACCATGACGACAAGGCAGATTCCTAATAACATACTGTACGTTCCTAATAACATACGCTTCTTTATAACATGAAAAAATATATATAAATTGCGTATGCAAGTTAAAAAAATTATATTTGATTTTTAACTACAAGAATAGATCTTAAAATTCTAAGAGATAGTTTAGCTTTTTAAAGAGCAAAGAGCTGTTGAGACCTGTGTATTTACCGAAGAAGTGCCAAACTTACTAGAATAAGATACAAAACACAATCTGAGAACTCATAAATAACGAAGATTCAAAACAAAAGACAAAATATCATAGAATAAGTCGGTTTTAGTATATTGTTTCGCCACAGTTCCTTTAAGATATCCAATTATTCCCATCGTTGTCCCATATGAAATTAAGATAAATGCATTTGTTAAATTGATTATTTTGAAAAGGACCGTTGTTTTCCATTATCTAACCAATGAATAAGGTTCCGAGATTTTTAAGCAGTTCAATAATTGTCATTAAAGAGTTCGGTAACTGTCTTATTCAACTCGAAACGCATTTCTTGTCAAAAGCCAAACAGTAAAGAAGTAGTCAAAATTCCGTTAGTTTAGGAATTGCTGATTGCTGGAGAGGAACCTAAACAAGAAACCAGTGACGCGTCTGCAAGAATTTCAGAAAACGCTATTAATTTTGATGAAGCGAGCAAATGGATTGGATCCTTTAACTTCTGAAATCCTGACGCCTACATTCATAGGCAGCAAAGTAAATTATTGTTCATCTGTTCGCAGTAGAGATAATGGAATAATAATTAAAACACTCCATTTTGCAAAATTGATTATCTCGATATGCAACTTGTTTCAGTTTTCAATTAGACAGTCTTCTGCGCTACATAGTGGTTTGAACTCGGGTAATGAATTTTATTTATCAGTGTCTTTCGAGAATCTGAAGAGATCATCAGGCGTCATATGAAGTGATTGTTTTATTTGTTATTTATAGAGTATCAAATTAAATATTTTTGTGTTAATTGCTATGTTACTATATAAAAGGTTTGATATTCCATGTAATAAATGTAAATAATAATCAAGGCGCCATGTGGCAATTTGAAATTATTTTTTCGCAATGATCTCAGTACTGTGGAAGACAAAAAATCCTTTCTGCTGCAATGAATAAAGGATTCAGTGATGTAGTCGCAGAATAATCAGTACCCGAACTTTCTATTCCGGTAGACAAATGTCGTGCTCTTTTAAGGATGTTTTCACAATTTTTTCTTATATATTTATCTTGAAAAAAGCAGTGCCGGAACATTGTTCGGGTTCCATTACACGCCTGAAAGGATTATTTCTTGAGAAGAAAAATATATAACAAATAGAAACATCACTTTTCCTCTATTTCGAAACTTTTAATTTCTTCTTCCAATAGAAAGCACTAGAAAATCTAAGTATGTAGAGATACTGAAACTTTCAAGAAATGAATTTATTAGAAAAGATTTCACTTCCGACAGCATGTGGTGCATAATTTACATTGCTAAGTTAAATATTTTCAATGTTCAATAGTCATGCGTTACCTTTTCCTGTTAATGCCCACGCTCATATTGCTAATAATATATTGAGATGGAAATCATATATCCATTTCTTTCTTTATGCACACTCAGGAGTGGAAAGGGATGATTAGAAAAATGCAAAAATAGCAAAATTGCCTTTTAAAATTATGCAGAATCCTTCTCCTTTATTCAAAGCTTTATGAAAGTAGAATCACCTTCCAAGATTTTTTGTTATTCTAGATCAAGCTCATTTATTAAATAAAGAAAATAAAGGTCTCAGAAGGTGAGACTTCGGGGGCTTTACTAGTTATTCAACGTACAGCAAAGCGAGTGAACTGTAACGAGAAATCATATATCTTGCAGGCAGATGAATTTTAAAAGTTAAATAAATATTCATTGAACTTAAAATAATTTCATTATAAGCTGACATTGCACCTTTAAGCTTGATTAATTACTTTGATCTTGTGAGATATAACTGTGAGTTATGTGCAGAGAAATGTTAAAACTTTCTTTTTGTTCTCCTTGAAAACGATGGAAAAAATTGAACTTGATAAGGAAATGGTCTGGTTGGACTGAAAAAATTTGCTACAATAACTAAATAATTGTTCCAATTTATGATAAATCTTGATATAAAATAATGAATGAAAAATAATGGGCCAAAGATGTTTTATAAAGGGAGTGAACTCATAATTTTAGGTGTATCATAAAAAAATTGTAAATTTTCTTTATTATGAATCTGAACTTTCGTATCGTAGATTGCCCAGATATTTTAGCTGGAAATAAGAGAGGGAAGACACTCAACAAAAGCGAAAGTTGTCTGAAAATAAGACTTCTGAAAGTTTTTAAGGTGATTTTGTTGGAAAGAAATGTGAAAAATTGTTTTTTTATAAATTTGATATTTTGCATTTCATATTTTAGTGGTTAAGGAAAAATAGCTCAAATAAGCATCTCATAGTTTAAATAATGGAGATAAAAAAAAACAAATGTTTTAAATAAGCAATTAAAATATCTGCAGAAACAAATGACTTTTATTTGTATAGATCTTTTTACACATTGAAGAAAATTTCATTATACATTTGTGATTTCAAAGATGGAGATTATTCTTTATTGAAATAAACGCTGCCATTAACTGAGGTCATTTTCAAGCATCTACCACGAATAAGGAACTCTTATCCTTCCAGCTGGCACGCCTACCCAAATTCTACGACATATCGTGCATCATATTACATATATTTGTCGTGTTGTTTTACCAAAATAACTGCAGCTTTTATTTATGTTATCAGCATTTATTAGCGTAATAGTAAACAAAGATTTTATAAATAAAAATTGAAATTAAATTTATAAGAGAATGACAGAAACATTAATACAACACACAATGCAAGTAGTATCTCTTGTATAAGCGCGCCAGCTCGTAGGGTATTCTGGGTATCATACAATGTGGATTATTTAATCACTTTTACTACAGCATTAATACATTTCTAGTAACATTTATTATAATTTCTTATTATTCCACGACAGTTTAGTGTGTTTAACTAAATTGGCATACGGTTACAGAACACAGCGTAGAACATGTCTTGAATATCCTTTGATAATGACGTCATGTAGCATGGGATATGTAATGATTAATATATTATCATATAGATAAAAATAGGGAAGAGAAATATTGATGATTAAAATGATAGATTTTCGATAAAAAGCTATTAAAGTAATGCATTTTAGCATCATTGTGTTTTATGAAAAATTACCTGCATATATTTTACCCGGAATAGATTTTCTGATAAGTTTAGGATGTTACACAGTTTTTTTCGTGAGATAGATAAATTTTGAGTGTTAATTCATCTTGTAAACATTGAATTTAACTAATTAAATGAGTAAAAGATGTATAATATTTTGCTACAGGTTTCAAATCAGTTGAATTTAGAATTTCTGAAGAATGGAATATGGTTTTGGATATTTTTCTGTACAAATCTTTCAGAAATTTATGATTTTTCCCAGTGTAAGATAACTAATTAATCAACGTTTATTTGGAAACAAAAATTCTATTTAATGAATGCTGAAATTAAAGAATATTAAAAAAATATTTGCTGAATATTATACTTAAGCAAAAATTTCCATGAATATATATATATATGCTAGCAAAATTTAAGACATAGGCTAGAAGTAGGTGGCAATTTTTTATGATATGAAATTGAGAAAACATATATGCAAGAAAAACAAATCATGAAAAATATAAAGGAAGTCAATGCATACAAAATCACATACGACACATACAAAATAAATTTTTGTACCGGTCCATATCTTGTGCAATAGTAATGCCTCCCAATGTAACAATGCCTCACTCATCGTAAAGATTAAAGCATTGCCTTGATCTAAATTTTTGTTTATCCTTTAATAGTTCCCACTGAGGGCACCACGGGTACGTGGATGAGAAGCAGTCGGAGAAGCAAGCGGGATCTCACCTCTCTGGTACTGGTGGGTGTAGCTGAGTTGGCAACATCCCAATGGCGGGACGTGCCTCCTACAGGTACAGATAGGTGCAGAGCCGGTGATGGCCATTTTGTAACTGACCATAATATCCGTGATAGTCCGTTCCTTCAATGCGCCTCAAGGCTTCGAGCTAGGTCGGGCCAATTTCGTTTGAATATCCTCTAATTGTGAACTTAATGTTTACAGTTTGTTACATCCTTGGCATTCAACAACACTTGGCGCAGTTCAGGTGTTGTCCTTGTCATCTGACCGCGGTTAAAAATTACGAGGTCCTTCCCAAAATAACCCTCCTGTTGCATCAAAAATTGGACGTTAATATAACTAAAGTAAACTAAACTAAACTTTGGAATTTATTGCGCATCACACTTAAAGTTAAAGGGCACGACGTTACATCAGAAAATAAGACAGTATGAAATTATAGTTGTAATGTAACCAAAACAACAAATAAATTGAATCCATTAAATAAATTGCAAGGAATAAAGCCATTTTGTAGTAAGATGCTAAATGAATGACATATAAAATTTAAATAATTTCACTATTGAAACACATGCAATTGTTTCAACAGAAAAATAAAGTTCAATTGATCGTTATAAGCATAAATTAAATTCGAATGGATATTTGTTTGAAAAAGAAATTTTGTAAAGATTTTCGCTAAACACTGACAGATCAGGTTTGAATGATATTCAGATGATTGTTCAAATTGTTCTGTTCGACCTTTAGCAAATTATTCAGAATATCTAAATAAATAAATTAATGAAATATCTAAAATATATCTGGTTCTAAATTTTTTCGTGCCATTGCGACCAGAGTTTCGTCCAGTAACTTTCTGTGTATAAAATTTTGTGTTATATACTTTTCAAATTTTATGTGCACATTTTTGAAGTGTATATATATGCACGCTTCAATGGTGGCTTAATAATAAGCTTCTTTTCAAAATAGAGATACTGTATGATCAATTTTTCATTTACCCCTTTCTAAGGCTTTGGGAAACATGCATCCCATCAAATTCATCAATATTTAAATGCAGTTTTTATGGTTAGCAAACGTTTTCACTGAAGGTTTCAAAGAGACATAACGAAGTGTCATGACTTGGTAATTAATTAATAATTACAAAAGAAGTTAACAAAATATATTGCCATCCAATAAGCTAAATGAATGAATTTATTTTCCTACATTTATCTTAATCTCAGTTATTTAATTATATAACTACTAGAAAAAAAATTGCTCAATAAAGGGATAATTGTTCGATATTCCAAAAAATAAATCCAAAAATAATACATCGTAATATTGGAAACCATCCCTAATAAACATTTTAAGAATGATTGTTCAGCATATTTTCAATACAAGTTTTAGGATTAAATTCGAAACTGGGTTGTAATAACAAATGTTACGTGAATGAATCATTTTCTCATCCTTTTCTATCCAACTGAAGTAACAGCAAGTTGAAAGATATAAAAACACTCGCTGCAGCAAGAAGAAAACTTTTAGTCAAAGTGAATATACCGCTTGCAGTAAAAATGAGTTTTTCTTTTGATCTAATATATTCCAGTAGCAGTTTTCCATCTCTTTTAGTATCTTCCAAACAACGCAAAGTAAATGAAATTTCTTTGACAATTTTCCTCAATTTCTGATCCTTTTCATAGACACCAGCGGCTGAATATGCTGTTAAAAGAAAAGATACAAAGCTGTGCGTGGAGTACAGAACTTTTACAACAATGTAAACACCGTTCACGCTTGCATAAAAGCCAAGTACGTTGGAAAAAATTGAAAATATGTCACAGAAATTTGAACATATAAGAAATAATATCTGAAGGGACATGGCTGATTCAATAAGACATATAAAATGGTGAATAATTGTGTACTCATTGTAAAAGCGAGAAATAAAACATTTATCATTTGTGGATCTCCGAGTCAGTCTAGCAGCGCATTCATCAAGTATTTTACTCGAAAAAGTGCATAAGTAAATGTAAAATAATGAGAAGAGCAAAGAATTAGCGGAGAGAAGTACCGCAGTTGAAAGAAAATAACACGTCATAAATGTTGCTTTCAGTGGATAGTTTGTAACATTCACCTTTTCAAAAGTTATCCGCGTAAACTCTTTATCAGTAAACGATGGTTCTATGCAGTAAAGAAAAGCAACAGCTGTAATTAGAACCAAATTTGATAAAATTATTACAAGAATAATAACGTTAAAAATCTTCACTTCTTTTCTCAGAGTTGAGGCATATATTCCTTTAAAGAAAGCGAAACACTTGAGCATTCTTTGTACTTGATTTCTTTTCAAGTAAAATGAAAAATAGGCTGCTAATTGAAATATGCGGAAAAATATCCTGGACAAGGCAAATTTTATGCAATAAAAATCATCACATCTGTTCGTTGCATCTATTATATATAAAAGAAGTGCATGGAACATGCCAATGAAAAACCAGATAGTAAAAAACTTTTGTAAATATTTTAGTATTGGTCTTTCTTCGGTATTCTGGGAGCCTATTATTCCTGGTATTCCAATGACACGCATAACTTTCAGAAGAATGTTTGATAACATCTAGCTTTTACACGAAATTGCGTCTTAAAAATAACTTGAATTGTAAAATTGAGGTAAATGCTTGGAAA
>BGPR01042815.1:0-13137 GCA_013235015.1 Araneus ventricosus
TCGTCGAATCATCAAATATCATGCTTTAACCCACAAATTCAGTTGCGCGAAACTCCTAAAATATGGAAATTAATTTTCATCTATACTTATTCCTTCCTTCCGCTTCCGAAATTTTAAAAACACTTAGCCAAAAAAATACCAAGAAACATAAAAAAGGAATCATTAATAATTTTCTTTTGCATTACTAAAATATTCATATCAAATTTCACTCGCTTTTTGAAAAAATTATGTCACTTCAGTAAGAAAACCCACGTATAATTATGCTAACCTATTGGCTACTGTGTATGCATCGATAAAAAATTGGATTGAAAAAGAACAAATCCATTTCAATCTCTATCTGCAAAATCCTTTAAGCATTGCAACATTTTAACCCTGAGTGAGGAAACCAACCAACAGATTGACTGGAACTAGACTTTTTCCTCGTCGAAAGTCAGGCGAATGAAATGGAAGTCAAGGATTTTCTTCCATTTTGAACCTTCCATAAAGGAAAATGGATAATCGGGAGAAAATGTCAAAATGCCAAATTTGTCCCCCTGAGGGCCAGCCTCGCGTGTCTTTCTTTCTCAGCAAAATCGTCTGCGCCTTTTAGAAGAATGGAATGGATTACGTTCCAAGGATAGATATGCTTATTCCGCTAGAAATTATTATAGCGCTTTAATATGAGCGCATGGCATGCGATTGCGTGACGCTAGCGTTCGATTTAGTTGGAGAATCTTTGCCAACTATTCCCCCGTCTTGGAATATGAGAACGGTTCTCATATTGCTGATGTGATCAATAATCTGAATTCCTCGTATTGGAGAGGTATCGAATTTATATCAAAGTAACCATTTGAAACCTATTTTGCTTTAAACATTTATTTCACACACAAAATTTTCATACTATATAATTTAAAATTTTAATATCAAGTTATAGAATGGAATTTTTATATAAATAATTGCTGTAGTGTGTTGTATAAAATGTAATCAAACTGAAATGAAATTATAAAATTAAATAAAAATAAAAAACACGTAGAAATATTCGTTATATATGTCACAGTTATGGGTTCAGTCTTGTGATTTCTCTCGCTTTCATATAGCTCTAACGAAGTCCTTTCTTAGTAGTGCTTTTAAAAGGAGGGCATTTCACTTTCAAAATTAAAATATAATAAAAGTAAAAAAGGACTTATACCCTTAATTATACCATCCTTATCCACTATATCTCAAAATATAAAGTTTAAAATTAAGTTGTTTTTTCCTTCAAAAGCAATCCTTTGAGAAATCTCAAGTGTAATCAAATAAGGTAAAGGTCAAAGATCTTATAATGCTTAGTTTAATCACAGTTATTAATTTGAAAAATCGATTGAAATTTAGGAACTGCAATTTACTGTTTGTTATTTCACAAAATCTGTCTTCTATTTCTTCGGTTACGATTCATTTCTCAACCTAAATGTTTCTGGCTTTGCCCTAAGTTCCTAACAATCCGAAATTTCTTGATTTCATATAATGAGTACGTTAACCAGTTGAAGGATAATCTGCAACAGCCATTCTTCGATACCAGTTGACGAATCGAGGCAACATCAATCGTTCTCTGGGGAATCTAACTCTGATAAATTCTTGGGATACTTTCAGTTGATAAATTGGTTAGAATGCTAGACTTGGACCTCAAGGAATCTTAAACAACTATCTCGAAAGGCGAAGCATTCAGTATTCTCTTCAGGGAATTCTAACTAGAATTTTGAAAAATGTTTTAGCTTAGCAATCCGTTGTGCTCTTACAAGGATATTTTTATGAGACCATTGAGGATATTTCGCGTTGCAAAGTATAAATTGCTTCTGAAAAGTCTTTTTAGCCTCAGGAAGAACATGATTTAAATTAATAAACACACTTTTTAAAAAATTTTAGCATGTTCATGGGTTTAACATTCTCTTAGATTTAGAACAAAGAGATATTTTTTTATAAGTTAAACATTATCAGTATTCTTTTGTGTAAACAGATTGAAAGGCAAACCGTGAAATGGTGGAGGACACTTAGGCAACAACCGTACAGCCAGCATGTCCATTTAACTGGCAAGAAGTTTGGAAGAAATATTGTTGTTAATAGCTCAGACACAGTGGGTTGACAATATAATGTGGACACTTTAACCCTCTAAACGTTTGAAACATATTTTTCCGTTTCTCATATTGAGTTCAAAAGCAGGTATTCATTTTCGTATGCATAATTTCTTAAACTAACATGGATAAAATATTCTTAAGATTTCGGAGACTTTATTAAACGCAATAAAGATTCAATTATTCACATTGAAAGCAAATTTTTAAGACTTTAGAGATAGTACATCAAAATAGCTAACCGCTCAGAGGGATAAAATTTGCATATCTTTTTGAATATCTCCTGAAAATCTGCATGGATTTTCTTAGAATTTCGAACATGTAAGTATTAGGCTTGACCTCACATTTTACAGAGAAGATTCGGTCACGAGAGTATTTAGGGGACCGACCAGAAAGTTACGAAGGAAAAAAAATGTCGACTCATCCAGTTTTAAAGAAAGCCGATAACGAGATGAAACTTTCATCAGTGGTTATGTTTGATGTGCGCAATATTTACATGAATTTTCGTAAATATAGCACAAATATTTGAGAAGATATAAAGGTTTCTTTAAAAAATTACAAATTTTTCCGCATGTTTTTCGCTTATAACTTGCAGAGTTTTAAATCAAATTGTATGAAACTAACAGAATTCACGAAAATATGTTCGCGTATTCTGTAAGTTTCATACAATAAGCATAGCATTATAATATAAAGTAAATACTTTGAATATTAAAGGAAATATGAGTATTTTTAGTAAAAGATTTTTTACTACGCATGTGCGAAATGTAGAGTAATTTTACTTCCATGACAAAATAACCAGATATGTAGGGCAATTTATATAAAAGTTCCAGTTCAATACAATTAGTATTCGGAAACATATCAACATTGCAATTTGGTGAATTTCGGTACACTTTAAGAGAGGCTTAACGAAACTGATATTTTTTAAACTTGAATCTTCGAATAGTAATCCACGAACTGTAATTTAAATTATGTATTTAACTTATAAATATACAGAAGTATTCAGGATATTCAACTTTCATAAAATTCAATATTACTGTTCGAAGATTCAAGCTTAAAAAATATCAGTTCGTGCAAGAACCCTCATCATTAAGCCTCTCTTAGAGTGGACCGAAATTCACCAAGTTGCAATTTCGATATCTTTCTAATATAATGGTGTACTAATGGTATTGAATTAGAATTTTCATATAAGTTGCCCTATATATCTGGCTCTTTTTTTGTGAAAGTAAAATTACGCTACATTTCGCACAAGTACAGTAAAAAATCATTTACTAAAAATAGTCATATTTCCTCTAATATTCAAAGTATTTACTTCAAATTTTAATACAATATTTCTCTAACACATTATCACGTATTTGTAAATAAATTTCATACAATTTGCTTTAAAACTATGCGAGTTATAAGTGAAAAACATTCGGAAAAATTTGGGATTTTTTAGTTAGTTAGTTAGTTATATTAACGTCCCGTTTTGAAGCAACACGAGGGTTATTTTGGGACGGACCTCGTAATTTTGAACCACGGTCAGATGACGAGGACGACACCTGAGCTGGCACCCCCTCTCCAAACTTCCACGCCACACCAACGGGAGGACGTTTGGCCACTACGTATGATTTAACGTGCAACAGACCCCATACACGGCGGATCTTCAGTGGAATCGGGTCTCGAGCCTGGAACCCTCCGGCCCCAAAGCCGAGACCTTACCACTAGGCCACCGCGGCTTTGGGATTTTTTAAGAAACCTTTATATCTTCCCGGATACTTCTGCTATATTTACGAAAATGCAAGTAAATATTATGCACATCAAACATAACCGTTGATGAAAGTTACATCTCGTTATCAACTTTCTTTGAAACGGGATGAGTCGAAATTCTGTGTTTTATATTCATCACTTTCTGGTCGGTCCCCTAAATACTCTCATGATCGAATCTTCACTGTAAAATGTGAGTTGCAGCGTAATCTTTACATGTTCGAAATTCTAAGAAAATCCACGCAGATTTTCTGGAGATATTCACAAAAATTTTAAAATTTTAAAGTGTTTTCATTATATTGGCAACCCACTGTATAAATACTTTTACCGAACCATTTGATAAAAGGGAGTTATTTAAACTAGAAAAACTCAAGAAAAACCCTAATAAATTTAACAAGTTTATCAAAAAAAATATCTCCAACTCAAGCATTTAGGAAACACAAATGCATAAGACAAAGCAGAGCATAGCAAATGAAACTGAAACTGAAATTAAAGTTACAGTTAATTCTTTCTTCCGAATAGGTGCTGAATAATTACGTACAACTAGGGATGGAAAAGCCAAGGTCTGGCTCTCAATGAAACCTGGACACAACGCATGTCTTTTACGTTCCGAGATATTTCTCAGACTTTTATGTAATTGCATACAGGTGGTTATATAAATAATGGAAACATTTCGACAGAATTCAAAATTTCGTAGTAATTAGGCATAGAGCCACCTTCAGTTTGAAAAAACGGCTTTGATGTTCCTACAAATTATATATGTTGTTTAAAAAAATATTATAATTTGAGAAATGGGGCCTATTACATGAAAGCAATATACTTTTAATTATTTTTTAACATATTATACATTTTATTCACTAATGGAAACTCATGGATAAATCGCAGAAAAACTTTATTCATTTTGGAAGGAAAAAGGGCAATAAATGTTTGATTATAACATAAGTTTATTTTATCAAATAAGATAAAAATGTTAAAAACATATCATTAAGACTTTACATTCATAACACATTTATGCTGCCATAAGAACAGTTCAGTGGTTTTACTTCGTGAATTTCAGCTTCTTTATAGCCTTTGGAGAAAAAAAATGTCTATGCTTTTAAGTCAGTTTTACAGATCATTCATGCTTTTACTTGTGAGAGAAATTTCCTAACATTAAAACATGATTGAAAGTTATCATCATTAATAAAAGCATTATAGTTTTAAAACTAATACTTTTCTAACTTTAAACTGAATTTTTACTTTTATTTATTAGTTTTAATATTTTGTGTTATTTTTGCAGTACTTTATGTATATACTGTGAAGGTATTATAGCTCAATTTGCACTATGTAGAAAATGTAGTTTTGCATTTGCAAAAATTCATTTCTATGAACTATTTATTATATTTTGAATTCCACGAAGCGTTTCGAAATAATCATATTAAACGACGAAACTAGATTAAGCTATCGCTATTTCCAGAACACTCGAAAAGGAACTACAGAAGAGTGCAAAAGGAATAATCGTCTTTTCTGTCAATAGTATTTTGAAACTTTGTTGGAACATTTTCAACTTCAAACAGAATTTAGGTACACACTACTTATTGGATAAATTCCTATAAAGATGGTTTCCTTTCCGGTGAATGGAGATATTTAACAGTAGCATCAAAAAGTTTGATTTATCTGTGTTTCAATTCATAATTATACTAACCCTCTGACCGGAATATTGATGACCGCTGAAGTATATGTTAAGTGAACGGGTATTCAAAGGATGTTCCGGTTAGGGGGCAAAAATAATTTTAAATTAATTTGAAAAAGGCTTTTCACGGGATGGAAAAATATATAGTTTTTACATGGATGTCTATTTTTACAGAAGAATAACCGAAGGCATTAAAATCGGCTCTTATGAATCGTTAGAATATTTAAAGAAAACCTACTAAACCAAACATACAAGTTTGCTATAAGGTTTTCGATTGTAAAAAATATGTTCAGCCAAATGTGACCAAATTTTATCTTCGTATTTTTGTTTTATTTCGACCATTGATTTTCAACTTTCGCCACCAACTGCAATATGGCGCTATACATCCAGCTGGACAAGTAAATTAGCTTAAAGAATTATAGAAATCCACTAAAAATTTCATTTTGGTATCATTGATTCATGTGTTCAATGCTGCTTATACTCAGAATTTTGCAAGGATAATTGCAATTGGAACTGGGATTATTCAAAAATGCACAAGTTGATGCCATTGTAGTGCGACGTACTACCACCATCTTACTGTGATGTTTATAAGCCAATATCCGCCTCCGGACATTTGGAATTACTTTTGTCTAGTGGTTAGGATATTCGGCTTGGAACCCAAAGGTCCTCAGTTCTATCCTCGTACTGCCACAGTGGTGACTCGGAAGAAAACACACAACACCTACTTTCAGTCACACTACTAGATGGCAGCACGACAAATTCGATCTACTTCTACATCCATTAGATGGCAGCACCTCAACTTCTACCCAAGCTCTCCCAAATTCAATGTCTATGACCATTTAATAGCGCAAAGCCTGTGACGCACTTCACAGCACAAAGACTGCACGTGCCTGCGCACACACATAAATGGGAGATTACAATCTGCGCCTATGCACGCAGCACACATGGCTTCCTTGATATTCAGATAATATCAAAACAAGCTGGGGGTTGCTCCTGTAGAGCACCGTACTACCGCCACTATCTTACTGTGATGTTTATAAGCCAATATCCGCCTCCGGACATTGGAAATTCCTTTTGTCTAGTGGTTAGGATCTTCGGCTCGGAACCCAAAGGTCCTCAGTTCTATTTTAAGTTTATAAAGCTAAACTGATGTCACAGTTCAGCTTTATAAACTTAGCAATTACCATCGCTTGGTAAACTTGAGAGTGTGATTATGAAATGCTATCTGTACAAGAGCGTGTTTTGATAGTAAAACTGAATTATCATCAATAATTCTGCTGCTAAACTTTAGAAATATGAAATGATAAACGGTGTGCGGAAAGATCTTTCGAATATTACAGATATGCGAAATACTAATTTCACATTTTGAAATCCACGGAACTTAATGCATACTGCCCGGATGAGGGCAGGAACTTGTTACTTCCAAACGCAATAGGTAATCCCACAGTGGAAAGAAATAATGTTCGGAAAATATCAGACAACTGGATATGCCATATGGAATGTATGGAGCATATGTATAAAATCCTTCATATGTATGAAAATTCCATCACAAATAAGTTTTTTTTGTTGTTGTTCTTACAAGTTTAGTTACACTGAACAAAAACATAACGGCGATGAACAAACCCAACTGGACTTTTCTCTGCAGTTTATAGCTCACATGGAAACTGAAGATGTTTGGCCTTAAAATATCCTATGAAGTGAGGAAGTGCATTTTATCTTTATAGGACTGTGAACACATACAATTATAGCA
Organism: Araneus ventricosus; assembly: GCA_013235015.1. NCBI lineage: Eukaryota > Metazoa > Arthropoda > Arachnida > Araneae > Araneidae > Araneus > Araneus ventricosus. The sequence goes on from BGPR01042815.1 coordinate 7,250, forward strand.
TATGAGATTCGGAGCATCCTCATGCGTTTCAGCAGATACCCTTATATCTCTATTTGGTATGGATTCAAAGCCTCCTACGTAGTGAGACGGTATTTCTTTGAAAACCAGCCGCAGTGCTTAATGAAACTTTCTCGCATACGACCAGTAATGTGGGGGGAGGTAAACACCCAGTGGATAGGTAAATATTTTGGGAGTATTTACCAAGGCCTGGGTATTTTGAGAAAAACATTATGCATGGTGATTTACAATGAAACATATGAAATTTATGAATTTCCAAAAACTTAATATTTTGCAATAAAAATTGCGTATTTTCGCAATTTTTACGTGCGCTGAGAGTACCACAACTTTATTTAACGTTTTTGAGTATGAAATCTTGCTATAGATATTACACAAGATTTCACTATACCTCTGGTTAATCACAGACGTCCATCTGGAGAATGTCAGAACGTTTCGTTTTGGCGGTTGCCATAATTTACGAAGAGCGCGTTTGCCGCTCGCTACAATTTTCTTCGTAAACCGCCAAGGTCAAAAGCCAACCGTACTAACTTGAGTAAAATAAGCGAAACGCTCGCCAACACACAGTCGCCATGTGCATTTTGAACCAAATATGCAATTCGAACAACTTTTTTTTAACGGAATGAAACGAAAATTGGGCACAAATCTACAATTAAAGTTAGAAGGCCACATAGCAAATTTCATATATCTAAGTCATTTTCTTAAAGAGTTATTGTGTTCACAAGTTCGCGATTATACAGACCGACGTACAATCAACCCTTTGACGGATTTGGCGCGAAATTTCATACGGGTTTACATTCATGATAATAAAACTGGGTACCAAATTTTATCCATCTAGATATTCAAGTTTTTGAGTTATAGCGTTCACATGACCGTGGACAGACAAACTTCCCGTAGACGGATTTTGTCCAAAATTTGATAGAAACCTACAAATCATGTGTCAAGATCGCGTACCAAATTTCATCCCCGTAGCTCTAATAGTTTTTGAGTTATCGTGTTCAAAGGCACACAGACAGACATAATTCCAAAATTGTGTTTTTCGGACTCGGGGAGGTCTAAAACGCGGAGATTCGACAAAATCTCGAGTTCGAATTTGTTGACGATTACAATACTTTCTCTTTGTATACTTCGTATACGAGAAAGTAAAAAGATGCAGATGGTTCAGTCACTTGTTCTGTAACTACACAGAGATATCCAAAATTGCTTCTAAATTTTGTTATTACACAACAGCAGCAGCGTAGGTGCCTGAAATCTATCATATTCGCGCAAGATGAAGTCTCCTAACATTTGATTATGCGTTGATCAATTTCTACAGCAACATGTTACAGTCAAACGAATAATTAGCCGTGAATTTCCTTGCAGATGGCCATCATATTCTTCGGTTCACACCTAAAATTTTTGGTTGTGGGTTCGTCCGAAAAGTGTGGTTTACAAATTACAAGTTGGTAACTTATCCACCTGAAAACACTGCATAAGGCTGGAATTTTGACAAGTCAATGATGAACTGTTGCGATCTGCGGTAGAACATACAGTGCATTTTCTGGGACACTTGAGGGGTGACATCACTGAGTAGCATGTGGCATAGAAGCCAAAATAAAATTTGTAGTAGAAATTGTGATTTATTTAATTCTTTCGACTTATTGACTAGGCCAGCTGCGTGTACAGCGGCATATTACAGATAGTGCCAAAAATTGGAAATGCCCTTTTTTTCGAAGATAAATCGAAGTCCAATGGTCGAAACTGTGTCTAGACCCAATTGGGTTAAATTTGGCTTTACGTTCTCTTATGACCAATCCGTGCATTTTTATTTATACAGGTTTGAAGCAAATCTTATTTAAAAGAAATAGTTTCAAGCCAGTTAAATATTTTTCATGAGTTTTGATTCGTTCTTTTCAAATGCAAGCTACTTCTCCTTTATAAATATAATACCAGAAAAAAGTGCTCCCTTTGTTTGAAATTTAAAGTGAAATCTGGTCTTCAATCAGGATAGAAATGTTTGTAAGCTATAGTTATCATGAATGAATAAATAATTCATTGACAGATTTTTAAAAGATGATGTATTTGAGAAAAGAATAATTTGTAGAACGCAAATTCTTGTAAAATATAAATGCTAATAACAAATGTTCAATGTAATAATTAAAGCAACACAACAAATCGTATTACATTTATTCTCAACGGATAGACCTTAATCTATTTCGCAGTACTTTGGGTTTGTTTCTTAAATTCTAAGTCATGAGAAATAATTTTTAAAATTTCTCTTTTTCTTTGTAATTAAGCTGAGTGGCTAAACAATTCTGAAGTAAAAGTAAAAAATTGGAATACAAATTTTAAATTTACTATGTGAGTACAGACAATCTGAATTTAGATTATTCTCTTTTTTAATTACTTGAAAAAAAAGTAAATTGTATTTCCTGAAATAAGATGACATCAGATCTTGAAACCCAAAGAAAAAATTTGATTTAAATCTAAATAACAAAAAATGCATTTTTAAAAAAATATTTTCTTGTATTCTTTTAAGCATTTCATATAACTAGTCCATTTTACCAATCAATGCTATAAAAGGGAAGACTTCTAATTTTTTTCGAGACAACATATGTTCAAAGGTAAAAACATTATAGCTGAAAGCTGCTTGAAAATTAATGGAAAAATTTTCCGCGTCTATAAAATTCAAGCCGATTCAGTATGCTAACACTTCCTCACCTTGCTTCTTAATATTTAATTATTTACGTTAATCGAATTTTTACTTGAATTAAAAAGATACAAATTATTTTGCCATTATTTTAGGTAGTCAGAATGCTACACATGTTTTGTAACATTATTAATACGAATTACTTTGAAAAGTTCTAATTATTTAAAGAAAAATTATTTGCTTTTAATCGAGCTTCGCACAGCTCGCTGCAATGAAATTCTGTCAGACTGATGGTATTTACGGCTTTCTAAATTATATTCTTTTCCTTATACCATAACTTCATTAAGCGAAAAATCAATAATTATCAGTACAAAATAAAATTCTTTACCTCATAAATGCAATGAAAAATGCTCTTATGAATCCCTATAAATCATTTCTGGAAAAAATGCCTGATTTAATGTTCTTGGCAGCTCTTTAATTATGTTCTTGTTGATTTAGAATAATTTTGTATTTCCTCTAAACTTTAAGTTAATATATCCCATCTTTTACTTCATTTTTACTGATGAAAGTTTTGACATGTTTGAAAGATTTTCCTATCTTAATCTTTCATATTTACGGTACTTTCCTTTCAATTATGTTAAAATATTTTCTTTGAGATAGATTTCGATCTCTAAATTCGAACAAAATTCCAGCTCACGAATTCTATTCAATTCTGTAAGCGAATGCGTTCGATCTTTCTTGCAGCTTTTGATAACCGTTTTATTTCGTTTGATATCACAGTTATCTTCAAATAAATCAACTTTATATATGTAATACTTTTATTAAATATTTCCTTATATAAATTTTTTGTACTAAAAACTAATAAATATATTTCTTAGAATAATCATTGTTTTTTAGACAAATATATGTGTGATTTTACAGTAAGTGGTCATAAAGACGATTTAGAAGTCGTACTTATTTCAAACTAGCCGCCTTCGGCGACCAGCTTGATCGGCAGAAATAAAATTTCAGCTGAATCTCTAATTCATAATTTTATATTCATGGTTCCTTTAATAAAGTAGCTTTAACTCTATCGATACGGGACCGTCCCATACGTCCCTTCAAGCAAAAGACGATAGCCGTCCGAAACGTTCGAATGTCCCTCTGACATTTCCACCCCCTTTCGTTAAGTATGGTTGATTTCACACCCGCGGCCGTGCTTTCTTTGTTAGAGTGGCTCGCCCAGATGTGTTGGGGAAGAGGGGAGTTTTCTTACAATTTGGACAATGACAGCTGTCATTGTGGTTTTTGAGGGGGAAAGTGAATTTCCTTATCTTTGATAGAGGAACTCGGAAGTTCCCGTATTTTGAGGTCTCTTTATTTCAAAGGCCTTAGGAATCAGAGGGTTAAACTTCAAATTACTATAGACATTTAACCCACGTTCTTTTCGTAGCCTTGCACTTGTTCTATTACTTGTCTACATTAACATAAAATACCATTTGATTTCAACAATAAATTGACGCGGAACATTTTACTTCCAGCAGCATGCTAATTGGCTTAAGAAACGCTGATAAAAAGAATTTATACATAGCAACGATAATCTTTCATTTTTCTGGATTATTTCATTGTTTACTTACTATCTTGAGCACTTCCTTTACAGATTTCACAGAAAAATGGATAAAATAACAGAAGAAAGTAAAATACAGTAAGATATATTCTTAGCTTTCAAATGTGGAAGAGAAACACAAAATTGAATATGTGTTTAAACAATGAAAACGGTTTGAAATGCGTTTCAACAATGAAAAGTATTGTTGTAAATTATATCAAAAATATTTTTTAAAATTTATTAAAATTAAAGAAAAACTTGTACGACAGATTAATTGATATCATTGAAAAGATAATTTTTTAAGTTTTTAGATGGTGTAAAAATAATTTCCGCGCTGTAATATTTTCGGAAGTTATTAAGGAAAAATGCCAAACTTTAGCTTAATTTTTAATTAATTAAAATTCTAATTAAATGCACATTAATGTGCACATTCTCACCCTCCAGAGTAAGTTTGTGACAAATTTTGTTGCTCTAGGTCTAGTGATCTGTCCTGTAGAGCGCCAACAGAGGCAGACACACACACATTCGCCTTAATTATTTGTAGAGACACAAAAGATATTAGTTTTCAGGTAAACAATAATTACTCAAATTATTCGAATGAATTGCAGTTAATATCACAAAACTGTATGAATTGGTAATTCACACACTGTTTATCACTTACGCCACTGCAATTTTAATTTTAAAATATTAACAGTAATTACGACCCTGGAAGATACAAATCAATCGATAACGAATTTTCTTCTCACAAGATGTCACTATCAATGACGACAAGGCAACTCTAAATATTTATCTTTTGTTCATTTCTTTCCTCGTTCAAATTTTCACTGATGATATTTTGATTTCAAAAAGTATTCTTGAATGAGAAAATCTTACATTTCCCCCAAAAAATTAATGCAGCATGTCACTTTAAAAAGTGTAGAATTTTAGATACTAAATACCAGATATTTTTATAACAATATAAAGGGTTTTGAAAAAACAATTTCTTCAATTACAAATGCGTATTACTGTATTATTAAAACTTATCTTCTAAAACTATATTTTTACTAGTTACAACTTCTGCGAAGAGTTGGAATATTTATTGAACTGTTGAAAAGAGCGTTGTGGGATACTAAACCTTTTCATATTATTAACTTAAAGAACAATTTACTCTTGTTCGTTATTTTCTGTTACATCTATTGCTTTCCTTAATATCTCTTTAAGGAAAATATATTAGTTTATTTATATTAGTTAAATATATTAGTTCACTTAGTTTATTTATCACGCAACAAGCCTAATTGAAAATTAAATCAATTCCTTCTGATGCAATCCTGCTGAATACTGTCTCACGCTTCTTCGTAATCGGGTTCAAATTCAATGCTCCACAGAAATCATGCAGATTTGGATGGCGCTCACTTTGTTTTGTAATTGGTGTCTTTCTTTTAACTGTATTGTTAACCACTTACAGGATTGTATATATTTGTGTTTGTGTATTATCTTTGTTCTGTCGGACTGTCTTGCTGGCTGCTCTGCGTAGTAAGACAAAAATCATGCTTCAATAAAAATTATAATACATTAAGATTAAACAAATAAAATGGAAGAGAACTCGAATGGCGAACTTTTTTGAAGTGCCACTCGCCATCGTAGTTCTAATATGGATAAATTTTCTGTCAAGGGAATGAC
>BGPR01042816.1:0-13136 GCA_013235015.1 Araneus ventricosus
TAGGCCATTATGTTTTCAATAACGGCAGCATGACATTTTCTGCTTCCTAAATATTAAAAATTGCCTCGCATTTCTAGGTATCATCAAATTTCAAAATATTTTGAGAATCTTATTCTATTTATTCTTTATGTTTCGTAATTTGAATTTTACAGCTTAGAAAAGAAATCCGAGTTAAAAATTCGAATCTCCATCTATTCATCAGTTATGGGTGTATGCGGGAAGTGATTGTCTGATTTAACGTAGAGTATGGATGCTGGACCCTCAACTGGGGAGGTGAGATCTGACACACCGCTAAGGATGGTTTACAAATTACTCCTACTCTTGGTTTAATTGATTGGATACGTCGAGTGGATTCTAATTTTGTGATTTGGACTACACATGTGCATTTTCTTGAAGTTTAGTTGTTTTCATATTCCAAATATTTGCTGACGCGCGGTCTAGCAGACTGCACCCCTCTGCTAGTATTCCAATATTGTGAAAGATTTAGGGGTCTATTCTGGTACCCCCGGTTGGGTTGGGAGTTGGGTTGGGTTCCGCACGTTAACAACAGAACCCAACCCAACCTGTGGTGCCAGAATAGACCCCTTAGAGTGTGGCACTGTTACTTACAGAAGTGGCGTTAGAGTCTGCCCTACGGGGGGGGTCATAACCTACTGAACTGGGTGTAATGAAATTGGTCTCAAATTTTCGCCTGATCTTAATGTGATCTTGTGTGAACGGGGTTCAAAAATTTTCCCCGACGGGGGCTCAGCATCCCCGACAGGGGAACCTGCCCTCAGGGTCCCCCCGCTAGCGCCATCCTGCACACAAGTGTCTGCTCCATATGCGAGCTGCTGAAAGGTTCAACTCTAGGCTACGGGGACTTAAACCAGAAGAACTGCGTAGAATGTGGGAATGCAATCCTCACTTGTGTCTGGCACAGCAGTTGTAAAGACCCGGATTCGAAAGTAAAAACTTTTCTGGGTTACAACAGTTGCGTCCTTAAGAAAAAGGTTAATAAACAATTCGCACCATGCTTTCTGTTCCTGCATTATTTCTTCAGTGAAGTTTATACTGCGTGGCAATTTATTACTAAGCAATATTTCATTCACAAACCGAGTTAAAGCAGAAGAGAGAGATTATAAAACAGCTCCCTCGTACCCCCGTGCCTGTAACCTTTATCTTCGCCATTAAAATTCTAGAGTGAATAAATGTATCTATCTATCTCTGTATGTGAGGCAATCTCCTTACGAACCGCTGTGCGCAGAAACACACCGAAAGTACCAAGAGATAGGAAAGAATCAATGGATTCCATATTCAACATTTAAATTCCAAAATTCTGTTATTTAAATGTTAATAATTAAAAATGCCAAAATGTATGATAAATTCGGGCGTGTCTATCCATTTTTTATTTCTCGTCTTTAATATTCAAATACGCGCAAGAAAAATATTTATATTTCCGTTAAATAATTTATAAGTTCTTTCTTTTTTTGTTTATTCGTTTTGAACCGTATATTTTCCCCTTCAATAATATTAAAATATAGGCAAGAAGAAAGGACGTTTCTGGTGTTTAATTTATCCGTTTGCCGTATTTTTATTCGTTTATCTATTATTCTTCTTCTACAAAATTAAATATTACTACAGTAGAAACTCGGAAATCCGAACTAAATAAGGCTGACATCTGTTCGGATTCAGGGATATTCGGATTATCCTTAAAATTCGGTAAAAAAAAATCTGGATATTTTTTTGTTATTTTTTCTTTGGCAAAATTAAATATAACTACAGTAGAACCTCGGGAATCCGAACTAATTAAGGCTGATGTCTGTTCGAATTCTCCTGAAAATTCGGTAAAATACTCTTGATACACCAAAAGCAGTAGAGTATTTACTTTCAGTACACTGTAAAAAGCTGCGATCTGCATCTTTAAGCAAGTTTAGTTCCTTATATCTAAAGAAGGTTACTGATTTTGTTTCTACTAATCAACGGGTCTATACTGGTACACCGATTGGGTTGGGAGACGTCACTTTTTCTGCCTGTTAACGGCAAGTGCGATTCTCGTTCCCGTTTTTCCAACCGGTTGGGAGCTCGCTCGGTCTAGAAAAGGACTCCGATTTATAGCCAGCTCTGTACCTGGCGTAAACGCTATTCGCTAGCGAGAAGTGTTGTTTCGATATCAGAACTTATCAAATTTTCGTTTAAATTGGAGGCTGCTGAGACGTTAATTGAGTTTTGTAAGGGTTTATCGGGATAAATGTCATCCATTTGACCAATCTCAAGAAAAATTTATCAATTACTTTATATTTTTAAAAAAGTAGTTAAACCTTTTATCGAATCTAAATAAATTAATCTAATAATTTAATACTACAATCTAAAGTAAATAAATCTTTAAAAGTATTTAAATCTGTTACTACTCCTTCAAGATAGTCCATAAAGATATTTGATAATTAGCTAAGATCAATTACATTTAAAGGTTTAATTACTTAATATTTTCTTATATTATCTAATATTTCTTTACCTCTCTCTAGAAAACTGGTAAAATTACATCAATATAATGAAAAAAAGACTACAATTTATGTTCTGAAAGTGCATAATCCTTAATCCTTAATAATATAATAAATGCGAAAGTGTGTCTGTCTGTCTGTCTGTTTGTTAAGCTTTCACGACCAAACCACAAAGCCGATTTGGATGAAAATTGGCAGAGTTGTAGCTTGACACCCAAGAACGGACATAGGCTAGGTGAAATCACGTTAAATTAATTATTTTTGACTACAGATTAAAAATAGTTAACAAAGAAAGCCCATTGACTCCGCGATTCGCGATGAAGATTTTTATTTTTCAAATAAACTGTCACGTGATCCTTCAGGAATGCGAAAACATGTGGAATAAATTATTTTTAAAATCAACTATCACGTAATCATTGTTTCCGCTGTAACTTCAGAACAAATTGTTCGATACACATTATGTTTATACCATCGTAAAGATAAAAATGTTACCTTTGCAATGATACCAATTTTATTTCTGTGACATTTTTCATTTATTTTTATTAATTTTTTAAATTTTACGTGCAGACGATTTTGAAATAACGCAAATTTATAGCTACTCAGTTGCTAAGAAATGGTTAGACTTTGAACTAATTTACCTTTATTTCTGAAAATTTTGCTTATATTTATAAGTATCCATACAATAAGGCAGAATTTACATGTATCTGTCTGTCTGTCGGTCGATCGGTCGGTCACAAGAACTCCTCCTAAACGGTGACTGGTAGCGACGTGAAATTTACACACGGCATTCTAGAGCATATTTTTAGGTCAAAGGTGTTATTTTCAACTTTCAGAGTTAATTAGTTCTTAAGATATTTAATTAAATAACGAACATTAGCCGCTTTTAAGCCTAATGCTTAGACGTTTTTTGCCAATAACTTCTGAAATCTTTATTAGACAACAATTATTTTTATACCATTTTAAATACCAGAAAATGATCTTTTAAATGCTATTAATGCCATTGCGATGAAATATTTTTTCCGATCGCTATAAAGGTTTAAAAATATTTTTAACGTAATTTCTAACAATACTTTTTATTCTTATAGAAATAAATTCAAGCCAAATTACTGTTTCGCGCGCGGGCTTTTGCCAGTGTTAAAATTAATATAAGAAAATATTGCTTTCTTTGAACATAAACAACAAAGGAGACTTTACACTTCCGGTTTCCTGTTGTGGTAGCATTTACAGCTTTTAATAAGGTTACACAGTGATCCAATGATGTTAGTGAATTATTCTCTCGATGTTTTGTTTAATTTTCACAGTGAGATATTACAGAATATCCTTCTGTAGATACGGTAATGGGCATTAACAAGGAGCATCATATTCTGTAGAGCTCTTCAAGATCATAGAATTGTCAGGGGCACCTTCCTACAAGCCTAGAATGATAGTCGGTGTGCCAGTACTCCTAATACGTAACCTCGATATACCGAGACTGCGCAATGGCACACGGTTAAAAATTACACACCTAGGTACAAACGTCGTGAAAGCTACTGTTATGACTGATATAGGGAGAAGAGAGAGTGTTTTAATTCCACGCCTTCCGATAATACCGAAGGATTTATCATCTCAGTTCAAAAGGTAACACATCCCTGTAAAAATATCATTTGCGAGGCTCAGGGCCAGACACTGAAAGTGGCAGGCGTACATTTGGAAAAACCATATTTTTTCCATGGGCAACTATATGTGGCCTGTTCACGTGTGTACAGCCCACACAACCTCTACATCCGTGCAAATAACGTGGTATACAAAAGTATATCATCATAGATAAACAATTTACATAACTATATTAGCATACATGTACAGTACACTCCTGTCAGCCGTCCAATTAAGTATTTTCAACCGTCAGAAATTTTCCTTTCCCCTTTCAAAACTCAACAAAACATTTACGTTCGTGAATTAAAAAAAAAGAATAATTCAAATTCTTCGCGCACGAAGTCGCGGGTAACAGCTAGTATTATTATAAATGTATATTTTGTAAAAGATAAATGATTTAACCCCCGTCTTAACAATGGACTTATGAAGGCAAAAAAGATGCATTATAATGCATCTTATAAGATCAGAATTTAAATCTTCCCACCTCTTACTCTTGGTGACTTTTGAAAAGATGCGATCAACTTTCCCACTTAAAATTTGTGGATATCTTTCAAAATAATCCAACATAATTCAGAATTCGGAAGAAAATGTACGCTTCTCCATAGTTCCTTTGGCGATTCAAAACTCGAACTGAATCTGAAACCAGGAAACAATGACGCTTGCTTGATTTGCCGATCTGCAGTAGAAACACGTCAGTTCCTAACGTAAAGCGCTAAGTTCCAAACGACCGAGGTACGAGAATCAGACCCCTAATTTCGGTCGAGAAAAAGCCATTAACGTCCCGCGGTCGAAAGGCGAAACGCTCCCAACCCAACCGGGGTAAGAGAACAGACCCGTAAGTCCCAAAAAAACACACAGAAAAAAATTTACCTATGATATTCAGATTTGCCTCGTCATTCCCAACTCCGGGCTATTTCAAATTGAATAAAACCTTTACACGTTGGCTGCCGCTGTGAATCGCCTGTGATTCACACGTGTTTTCTAATTAGATGACTCCTTCTCTACTGTAGTTAATTTGGCCAATTTTGGGACGGTTGTCGCAAATTTGAACGTCGGTCAGACGACGAGGACGACACCTTAGATGGCACTCTCCCCTCTCCAAACTTACGCAGCACACTAAGGGTCTACTTTTGATCCCCTTCGTATGATTTAACGGGCAACAGTGCCAATATGCGACTTACGTTCAGTGGAATCGGGTTTCGAACCCGGAACCCCACTGCCCTGAAGCCGACATCTTACCACTAGAACACCTCGGTATCCTACTATAGTTAAGAAATAGCAGAGAAGGTTGTAATCTAATTATATAAAAGGTCCGAATCTCAGGTGTTAGTCATGGAAGTAAACGTTTTAAAATAGTACACGCAGGCTTGGCGTAAAAATTGGCCTTTTTTATTATTTTTGGAGAACATACATGATTTAAATTCTTCAGAATAGATTGAATAATAACAATTGTCAAAACTAAGTAAGAAGCTGTTGCACGTAATAATATAATGACCCAGAGTCGGATTCGAACGTCAAGACAGGAGCATGCGACATCTAACAACTTCTTACCAAACTGTGATTAATGGAGGTATCTTCATTTTTATAAGGATTGCAATATAGATAGTGCCAGTTAGTTCATAACGACTATATAAAGATATAAAATCGCTCAATGCGCGATCAAGCAACGACTCGGTGCTCGGTGGCTCGGGCTGCAATCCATACAGTCCAACAATACCATGTGTTGCTGCTTTTCTTTTTCCTCTCACCCGAGTTTGGCTTTCACTCTCTTGATTTGTTTTTCTTTGGTTGTTTTCGTCAGCTATTATTTCCTCATGGTTTTGGTGTGGACCCCTCGGTAGGAGTACGGCTTCGGAGGGGGAAGGGGTGTTCTATTTTTTCCGCCAAAGGAGAGCTCTTAACAACCTTATGAAAGTCATGAAACAAGCTTGAGGAAAGCCCGAAACAAGCTTTTAATAAAAACTTGGGGAAGTCTTACAAAACACCTTACAGAAAACCTTGTTTCTTGTTGATTGACGAACATTTCCGCTACCTTTCCGAAAGTTTCAACCCTTGTTATGGAAACCTTTGTGACAACCCTTTACCTTTGCCGACGACAAGGTTTTCCAAAACCTTTTAGACAAGCTTTCTTTGCTATCTGGGTATGGGCCTGTTGCACTCTAAATCTGACGTCGTTAGTCAAACGTCTTCCCACTGGTGTGCTACCACAGCTTGGAGAGGGGTTGCCAACTCAAGTGTCGTCATCGTCATCAGATTGCGGCTTAAAATTACGAGTTTTGTCCCAGAATAGCTTTAGTTAGCCCCATTATAACTCAACTAAACTTAAATTCTTCTGCTTAAATTCTTCGGGCAGGGCGATCATGACAATCCTCATGCCGGACTTTATTATATAACAGCGATCGCTTTCCAAGAAAAGAATGATCGTTTCCACACTGACAGATGTGTTATACCATGTCTCGAAGAACTTTTTAATTCTCTGAGTTGAACATTTGTGGAATATTTGGAATAAAGTATCTTATGGTCGAATTTTGCCTTCAATCATATATTCGAAGATGGGGACTGTTTTGGAGCAGGGATTGCTTCAAATTCCCTTTAACCCTCTGACTCCTAAGCCGACCGTAACCGTCCATGCAACTTTTGTACTTATGGGGCGGATTTCGGCAGGTTAATGTTCCGAAAGCGGGGAGAAAGCAGTTGGGCGAGTTCGGCTTGGGGTCGAGATAAGAGATGAAAGGCCTTCCATTCATATCTTCCACCACCCGTAGTGAGGGGAAACTGGGTGGAGGAAAAGGCCTTCCATTCACGTCTTCCACCACCCGTATGTAGAGGAAAAACGGGGTGGGACGAAAGCGCTTCCATCATCTTGCACCACACGTAGTGGTCAAAATATTGCACTGGAAAGCTTTCCATTCTCAACTTCCACCACGCGTAGTGAGGGGAAACTGTGTGACGGAAAGGCCTTCCATTCACATCTTCCATCCGTAGAGGGAAATGTAACTGGAAAGGCCTCCATCTTCACGTCTTCCACCACCCGTATAGAGGGGAAACGGGGTGACGGAAAAGTCTCCATTCATATCTTCCACCACCCGTACTGTGGGGAAACTGTGTGGACGGAAAGGCCTTCCATTCACGTCTTTCACCACCCGTAGTGAGGGGAAACGGGGTGGACGGAAAGGCCTTCCATTCATATCTTCCGCCACACGTAGAGAGGGGAAACGGGGCATGAAAAGTCTTCCATTCACATCATCCACCACCCGTAGTGAGGAGAAACGGGGTGATCGAAAGTCTTCCTTATCTATATCTTCCACCACCCGTAGAGAGGGGAAACTTGTGTAGATGGAAAGGCCTTCCATTCACATCTTCCAACACCCGTAGTGTGGGGAAACTGTGTGGACGGAAATTCCATTCACGTCTTTACCACCCGTAGTGGGAATGGTGTGGACGGAATGGCCTTCCATTCGCGTCTTCCGATACACGTAGTGAGGAGTAACGGGGTGACGCTAAAGTCTTCCACTCCACATCTTCCATCAACGGTAGTGAGGGGAAACGGGGTGACGGAAAGGCCTTCCATTCATCGCCTTCCGTAGTGAGGAGAAACGGGGTGGTTTGAAAAGTTCGGATCACATCTTCACCACCCGTAGTGAGGGGAAACCGTGGTGACGGAAAGCCTTCCATTCTCGTCTCCAATCTCAATGTGCAGTGTGAAATGGGTGGATTTTGTGCTGCCTTTCATATTCACGCCCTTCCGCCCACCCGTAGTGAGGGTGCAAACGGGGTGGTTTTGAAAGGCCTTCCATTCGCGTCTTCCGATACACGTAGAGGGGTAACGGGGTGGACGCCAAGTCTTCCATCTCACATCTTCCATCACCCGTGGTAGTGAGGGGAAACTGTGCGGGACGGAAATGAGTCTCCATCTCACTGCGGTAAATGAGGTGGGATTTGAAAGGCCTTCTTCACGCTCCTCCGACAATCTGTTGTGAGTGGAGAAACGGGTGGACGGAAAAGGCTCATTCACGCTCCTCCGGACACCCGTAGTGAGAACGGGGTGGACGGAAAGGCTCCTCCATTCATCGTCTTCCGATCAATCCGTAGTGAGGAGAAACGGGGTGCATTGAAAGGCCTCCATCTCACGTCCTCCGACAATCTGTAGTGAGGAGTATGAAACGGGGTGGACGAAAGGCCTTCCATCTCATCGCCCTGACACCCTGTGAGGAAACGGGGTGACCTGAAAGGCCTTCCATCACGTCTCCGACACCCGTAGTGAGGAGAAACGGGTGGGACGGAAAGTCTTCGATTCACATCTCCACCACCCGCAGTGAGGAAACTGTGAGACGGAAAGGCCTTCCATTCTCGTCTTCCGACACCCGTTAGAGGAGAAACGGGGTGACGGAAAAGGCCTCCATTCAATGTCTTCGGACACCAGGAGGGAGCAGGTGGACGGAAAGGCCTTCCATTCACGTCTTCCGACACCTGTAGAGGAGAAACGGGTGGACGGAAAGGCTCATCTGTCTTCCGACACCCGTGTGAGGGAGAGAAACGGGTGACGGAAAGGCCTCCATCTCACTGCCTGACAACTGCTGAGGAGAAACGGGGTACCTGGAAAGGCCTTCCATCATTCACGTTCCTCCGACACCCGTAGTGAGAGAAATCTAAACGGAAAAGTCTTCATTCATTACCTTCCACCACCCGTAGTGAGGGGAAACTGTGAGGACGAAAAGGCCTTTCCATTCTCGTCTCCTCTCCACCCCACGTAGTGAGGGAAATGGGGTGGACGGAAAGGCCTTCATTCACGCCCTTCCTCACCACCGTAGTGGTGGGTAAACGGGGTGCACGGAACACTGCGTCTTCCGGATACACGTAGTGAGGGGTAACGGGGTGGACGCTAAAGTCTTCCATTCACATCTTCCATCACCCCGTGTAGTGAGGGAAACTGTGGACGGAAATGCCTTCATCTCACGTCTTCCATCCCTCCCTACTGAGGGTAAATGAGGTGGACTGGAAATGTGCCTTTCTTCACGTCTTCCGGACACCTGTGAGGGGACACGGGGTGGACGAATCTTATTTCACTTATCCATTAGTAAACAAACCCCTATACAACTGTACTCAGATTTGAAAACCTCAGTGGTCAGAAGGTTAAACCTTCCGCGAAAAGTTTTCTTTTTCAATGACACAACAACTTTAGCATCATTAACTATGACCAGGGGACAACAGAAGGACAAAAAACAAAGATGTTTCTATTTAAGAAAACAATAACCCTGGATTAGGATAGGGACATATAAAGCGGTTGAAAAAAAGTTTAGTACGAAAGCCAACGCAACGTTAGAAATAAATTGGCATAATTTCTCGAATTCTTCTTCATAGCTTCAGTAACTACGAAATATCATTAACTTGAATGTTTAGGAATGATTCTTATAACAAATGTCTGATTTCTGGCCGCCAAAACGCAGTAAGTGTTTTGATTATTTAGGAAGATATTGCGAAGTGTCATCCAAAGAATGTTTCTCTTATAAACATCCAAATTAATCCTGAAGTCTTCATAACTCTCCCGCAGTATTGAAACCGGAGCGTGTGCGTAAGCATAACGTTTACGATATTGTATAGCAACATATTCGGAAAACCCCGCGAGCCTTGCGCATGCGCCGGGCTGAGTTATTTCATCAATATGGGGAAATTTTTAAGAATGGAATCTGGTGTTACTGCTATTTTTCTGAGCGTGAATTAACAGTTCTCTCATATGACCTATTGCCTGAAACTTTCAGGTGTAAAATCGTCCAAAAGTTGCACCAAGAAAGTGTAGAAACAATTTTTTCACCCTCTAAATTCGTCTTAAAAATACCTCCAACCGATTCGTGAGTCGATGATTCAGTTACGAAAATGATGGATTATCTATGAATAAAATTGTTTAAATTATTACTCAGTTGGATGTCTACAGTACAATATGCAACTGAAAGATACTACAACTTCAAAAGTTTAGAGGATGGAGAAAACCGGAATGACTCTCGATGAAAAAAACGAGTTATGTTCAAGATAATTTATTATTTGTTAACTTAATTTATTAAGACTAATTTTAATTTAGCCAGATGGCTGATAATTTTAACGTCAATCTATTACGTTTTGATGTTTCTTGCTTTTCTCTTTACTTTGGAAATATGCTTTTTGATGTATAAATTCCTTTGTCCTTTGTTTGGGAAATTTTGGCTAAAAAACGCTGTGTTGTAAAGCTGTACTGGGAACAGAAAAAAATTTTCCAATTATTATTTTGAATCCATTTCGAATAAATTTCTTAGCCCTTGAAAAATGGACTCTTTGTTTGATTTTACTTTATTCAATTTTGGTTTCTTTTATATGATCTGAATTCGTGCTTAAAAAAAAGCCTTTACCCACAAGAATTTCAATTTCAGAAATATTGAATGTTTCTGAATCCATTTTTTTCCTCTCACTAAAAACTAAAATAGCGAGAAATGGTTAATTTCTTGTCTCAATACGATCAACCCAATTAACAAAAGAAAACCCGGATGAGAGGGCGTATAAAGGTTGTCTTTTCGCACTTTATGGTGAATTCCAACAAAAATAAAGCAATTTTTCTTTTA
Source organism: Araneus ventricosus (assembly GCA_013235015.1). Lineage (NCBI taxonomy): Eukaryota > Metazoa > Arthropoda > Arachnida > Araneae > Araneidae > Araneus > Araneus ventricosus. The sequence goes on from BGPR01042816.1 coordinate 10,703, forward strand.
AACACGTTCTGTCTGGAATAAAAGACTTTAAATGCAGCTAGCAAGGATATGATTACACTTCAACTTAAAGAAGTCAGTATTTTCACATTTTACTTGACTTGGGGTGTTGACACCCCTGAGTTAAAATGACATCGAAATGGTATCAAAGTTGTTAAAAAAAGTGGGCTTACAATCGACGCCTGGCCCCCCTGAAGCGTTTTTACCTCTTTTTTAACAGAAAAAAGCACCCTGAGTCCGCAAAGAAGCACATTTATGCTTCCGGTATTTCTGGGAATGAGCACTTTAGTGATTAACCAAAATTAATAACCATGGTAAAATTATCAAGGGTGGTGTGGCGAAACCCAAAGCTACAGATGAAAAATAAGATTTAATGTGGAACTGTCAAACAGATGGCGGAGGCGTCATGGTGTGGAGTTGTATGTGTGTTGCTATGTTGGTAATTTATGTCTTATAGAATCAAATATGGATAGGCACAATATATCTTGATATTCCAAAGAAATTTTAATCAGTTCAGAATGATTATCCTTTGGACTACATTTGCTTTTTCAGCGGGAAACGATCCCCAAATAATACCTCCAAGATTTGTCAAGAATGGTGTTCGTACCATGTTAAATAACAGCTTCATAACACACCCCAGAAGTCTCCCGATTTAAACCCCGAAGAGCATATATGGAAGAAATCTGCCGTAAACTTAAAAAAAATAAGGAAATAAAAACAAGGTTGAACTAAAACTGTTATTCAGATACTCTTGGGAGAAACATTTCGCTGAAAACAACAAAATATCTGTCGTAATCTTGATTACTAATGTTTGAGAGTATATAAAGCCTAAGGGATTGGGCCTAGTGACCATTAATATAACTTTGGTTAACATTTAAAAAAAATATTAAATTTGTAAATACTGTACGGAAAACTTTTTGTTCATCATTAGTGGCATTTTGCTTTAAATTTATTAGTTAATTACTTCGATATTTTAATATAATATTCATAAATAATATGCAACGCTTGAACCACCTGAATTTTTTTTCTTCATTAAAGATTTTGTGTGACAAATTAAACTTTTTTTACGCCTGAAGCTTCCTATAGAAATTTTTTATAGTCCACTTTATAAATCTAACCCGCCGTGATTACGCTGGAGCATATGTGTCCTGAAGTAGCCCTCTACCGAATAATATTGTAAAGGAAAAAAAAGTTTCTGAATTAAGATTTATAAATCAATCAAAAGTTTTATTGAATTGGCAATGATATGCCTTCTTCCAAAACCAACTTATTTACTCTCTGGCTGGGTATCAATTACAAGTTTATATAAACAACATTAAAATAACGGCAGTGCTGCAACCCAAAATAGCGTGCAGTGAGTGCTAATTATCTTCGTGTAAATGAAAAACTCCCTTCCCCAAAACCTGGTGCTGGGAGATGTCTCCATTGGTCCCAAAATTCCTATCCCAAAAGTATTCCCTTTATAATTATCTTATGGAAGTATGTAATCTGTTAGTCGAAAGGGTTAATGCTATGCATAACCTGTATGCTTTCATCTTAGTCGCATACAACGTGTTTAAGGGTGGCTCCTGCATATTTATTGGGTGAATTGTGGCTCCCTGAATTTTTCTTCTTTAGAGCTTTAAATTTTCTTCAGATGAAGTACAGGGAAGAACAGAATAATTCCCTTCTATTAAAGGGAGAAAATTCTCTCAAGGTTCATTCCAACTGCTGCGCATGCGCAGAAAACAGAGATTTGTTTCTGTTGCACAGATTTTAGTTGCCGTCGAAAAATTCAATTCCATTGATATTACAAGAGGGGTTTAAAACATTTTTTCCCACTGTGTAAGAATTTTTCGATAGACTAAAATGGAAAATAATTTAAAGCTTGTTCAATGACGCATGAAGGTTAATTAAAAATGCTGTAATCTAAATTTTTTTTTCGTAAACATTTACGAAAAATAACAATCTCTGGCCAATAATATATCTTTTCTAACTTTCCTTTCACGATTTTTATTCAACCATGTTGCGCAATTTTTTAAAACGAGAGTATTACGCAGACAATATAATTAGGAAATTTGTTTTGAAATTCATCTATCAAAATAAATTTAAAAATTATTAATAGGAATATTAATTGCGTTGTTTCACTTTTCTTAAGATGCACCATCAAGTAAATAATCTTATTTTAAAACTTTATATTTAATAAAATTCAAAATTTATTTTAAAAGGCCAGATTTCAATAATGGCGAAGTGGGCACTGAGCAGTAATATCAGTTACAGCACCTCTAATACGCCTGTAATGCAGGAGTATTGACCTTGGCCTTAACCTTCATTTAAATTCGATGCCTAATCTACCCCTGGATTCCTCCTTCTTTCTTTCTCCCGAGTTGCGTTATAGTGCAGTGTCGTCCTGCCATCTAGTGAGTATGCTAACACGTAACTGAACGAAGTACAATGA
>BGPR01042817.1:0-13136 GCA_013235015.1 Araneus ventricosus
GTCATTCCCTTGACAGAAAATTTATCCATATTAGAACTACGATGGCGAGTGGCACTTCAAAAAAGTTCGCCATTCGAGTTCTCTTCCATTTTATTTGTTTAATCTTAATGTATTATAATTTTTATTGAAGCATGATTTTTGTCTTACTACGCAGAGCAGCCAGCAAGACAGTCCGACAGAACAAAGATAATACACAAACACAAATATATACAATCCTGTAAGTGGTTAACAATACAGTTAAAAGAAAGACACCAATTACAAAACAAAGTGAGCGCCATCCAAATCTGCATGATTTCTGTGGAGCATTGAATTTGAACCCGATTACGAAGAAGCGTGAGACAGTATTCAGCAGGATTGCATCAGAAGGAATTGATTTAATTTTCAATTAGGCTTGTTGCGTGATAAATAAACTAAGTGAACTAATATATTTAACTAATATAAATAAACTAATATATTTTCCTTAAAGAGATATTAAGGAAAGCAATAGATGTAACAGAAAATAACGAACAAGAGTAAATTGTTCTTTAAGTTAATAATATGAAAAGGTTTAGTATCCCACAACGCTCTTTTCAACAGTTCAATAAATATTCCAACTCTTCGCAGAAGTTGTAACTAGTAAAAATATAGTTTTAGAAGATAAGTTTTAATAATACAGTAATACGCATTTGTAATTGAAGAAATTGTTTTTTCAAAACCCTTTATATTGTTATAAAAATATCTGGTATTTAGTATCTAAAATTCTACACTTTTTAAAGTGACATGCTGCATTAATTTTTTGGGGGAAATGTAAGATTTTCTCATTCAAGAATACTTTTTGAAATCAAAATATCATCAGTGAAAATTTGAACGAGGAAAGAAATGAACAAAAGATAAATATTTAGAGTTGCCTTGTCGTCATTGATAGTGACATCTTGTGAGAAGAAAATTCGTTATCGATTGATTTGTATCTTCCAGGGTCGTAATTACTGTTAATATTTTAAAATTAAAATTGCAGTGGCGTAAGTGATAAACAGTGTGTGAATTACCAATTCATACAGTTTTGTGATATTAACTGCAATTCATTCGAATAATTTGAGTAATTATTGTTTACCTGAAAACTAATATCTTTTGTGTCTCTACAAATAATTAAGGCGAATGTGTGTGTGTCTGCCTCTGTTGGCGCTCTACAGGACAGATCACTAGACCTAGAGCAACAAAATTTGTCACAAACTTACTCTGGAGGGTGAGAATGTGCACATTAATGTGCATTTAATTAGAATTTTAATTAATTAAAAATTAAGCTAAAGTTTGGCATTTTTCCTTAATAACTTCCGAAAATATTACAGCGCGGAAATTATTTTTACACCATCTAAAAACTTAAAAAATTATCTTTTCAATGATATCAATTAATCTGTCGTACAAGTTTTTCTTTAATTTTAATAAATTTTAAAAAATATTTTTGATATAATTTACAACAATACTTTTCATTGTTGAAACGCATTTCAAACCGTTTTCATTGTTTAAACACATATTCAATTTTGTGTTTCTCTTCCACATTTGAAAGCTAAGAATATATCTTACTGTATTTTACTTTCTTCTGTTATTTTATCCATTTTTCTGTGAAATCTGTAAAGGAAGTGCTCAAGATAGTAAGTAAACAATGAAATAATCCAGAAAAATGAAAGATTATCGTTGCTATGTATAAATTCTTTTTATCAGCGTTTCTTAAGCCAATTAGCATGCTGCTGGAAGTAAAATGTTCCGCGTCAATTTATTGTTGAAATCAAATGGTATTTTATGTTAATGTAGACAAGTAATAGAACAAGTGCAAGGCTACGAAAAGAACGTGGGTTAAATGTCTATAGTAATTTGAAGTTTAACCCTCTGATTCCTAAGGCCTTTGAAATAAAGAGACCTCAAAATACGGGAACTTCCGAGTTCCTCTATCAAAGATAAGGAAATTCACTTTCCCCCTCAAAAACCACAATGACAGCTGTCATTGTCCAAATTGTAAGAAAACTCCCCTCTTCCCCAACACATCTGGGCGAGCCACTCTAACAAAGAAAGCACGGCCGCGGGTGTGAAATCAACCATACTTAACGAAAGGGGGTGGAAATGTCAGAGGGACATTCGAACGTTTCGGACGGCTATCGTCTTTTGCTTGAAGGGACGTATGGGACGGTCCCGTATCGATAGAGTTAAAGCTACTTTATTAAAGGAACCATGAATATAAAATTATGAATTAGAGATTCAGCTGAAATTTTATTTCTGCCGATCAAGCTGGTCGCCGAAGGCGGCTAGTTTGAAATAAGTACGACTTCTAAATCGTCTTTATGACCACTTACTGTAAAATCACACATATATTTGTCTAAAAAACAATGATTATTCTAAGAAATATATTTATTAGTTTTTAGTACAAAAAATTTATATAAGGAAATATTTAATAAAAGTATTACATATATAAAGTTGATTTATTTGAAGATAACTGTGATATCAAACGAAATAAAACGGTTATCAAAAGCTGCAAGAAAGATCGAACGCATTCGCTTACAGAATTGAATAGAATTCGTGAGCTGGAATTTTGTTCGAATTTAGAGATCGAAATCTATCTCAAAGAAAATATTTTAACATAATTGAAAGGAAAGTACCGTAAATATGAAAGATTAAGATAGGAAAATCTTTCAAACATGTCAAAACTTTCATCAGTAAAAATGAAGTAAAAGATGGGATATATTAACTTAAAGTTTAGAGGAAATACAAAATTATTCTAAATCAACAAGAACATAATTAAAGAGCTGCCAAGAACATTAAATCAGGCATTTTTTCCAGAAATGATTTATAGGGATTCATAAGAGCATTTTTCATTGCATTTATGAGGTAAAGAATTTTATTTTGTACTGATAATTATTGATTTTTCGCTTAATGAAGTTATGGTATAAGGAAAAGAATATAATTTAGAAAGCCGTAAATACCATCAGTCTGACAGAATTTCATTGCAGCGAGCTGTGCGAAGCTCGATTAAAAGCAAATAATTTTTCTTTAAATAATTAGAACTTTTCAAAGTAATTCGTATTAATAATGTTACAAAACATGTGTAGCATTCTGACTACCTAAAATAATGGCAAAATAATTTGTATCTTTTTAATTCAAGTAAAAATTCGATTAACGTAAATAATTAAATATTAAGAAGCAAGGTGAGGAAGTGTTAGCATACTGAATCGGCTTGAATTTTATAGACGCGGAAAATTTTTCCATTAATTTTCAAGCAGCTTTCAGCTATAATGTTTTTACCTTTGAACATATGTTGTCTCGAAAAAAATTAGAAGTCTTCCCTTTTATAGCATTGATTGGTAAAATGGACTAGTTATATGAAATGCTTAAAAGAATACAAGAAAATATTTTTTTAAAAATGCATTTTTTGTTATTTAGATTTAAATCAAATTTTTTCTTTGGGTTTCAAGATCTGATGTCATCTTATTTCAGGAAATACAATTTACTTTTTTTTCAAGTAATTAAAAAAGAGAATAATCTAAATTCAGATTGTCTGTACTCACATAGTAAATTTAAAATTTGTATTCCAATTTTTTACTTTTACTTCAGAATTGTTTAGCCACTCAGCTTAATTACAAAGAAAAAGAGAAATTTTAAAAATTATTTCTCATGACTTAGAATTTAAGAAACAAACCCAAAGTACTGCGAAATAGATTAAGGTCTATCCGTTGAGAATAAATGTAATACGATTTGTTGTGTTGCTTTAATTATTACATTGAACATTTGTTATTAGCATTTATATTTTACAAGAATTTGCGTTCTACAAATTATTCTTTTCTCAAATACATCATCTTTTAAAAATCTGTCAATGAATTATTTATTCATTCATGATAACTATAGCTTACAAACATTTCTATCCTGATTGAAGACCAGATTTCACTTTAAATTTCAAACAAAGGGAGCACTTTTTTCTGGTATTATATTTATAAAGGAGAAGTAGCTTGCATTTGAAAAGAACGAATCAAAACTCATGAAAAATATTTAACTGGCTTGAAACTATTTCTTTTAAATAAGATTTGCTTCAAACCTGTATAAATAAAAATGCACGGATTGGTCATAAGAGAACGTAAAGCCAAATTTAACCCAATTGGGTCTAGACACAGTTTCGACCATTGGACTTCGATTTATCTTCGAAAAAAAGGGCATTTCCAATTTTTGGCACTATCTGTAATATGCCGCTGTACACGCAGCTGGCCTAGTCAATAAGTCGAAAGAATTAAATAAATCACAATTTCTACTACAAATTTTATTTTGGCTTCTATGCCACATGCTACTCAGTGATGTCACCCCTCAAGTGTCCCAGAAAATGCACTGTATGTTCTACCGCAGATCGCAACAGTTCATCATTGACTTGTCAAAATTCCAGCCTTATGCAGTGTTTTCAGGTGGATAAGTTACCAACTTGTAATTTGTAAACCACACTTTTCGGACGAACCCACAACCAAAAATTTTAGGTGTGAACCGAAGAATATGATGGCCATCTGCAAGGAAATTCACGGCTAATTATTCGTTTGACTGTAACATGTTGCTGTAGAAATTGATCAACGCATAATCAAATGTTAGGAGACTTCATCTTGCGCGAATATGATAGATTTCAGGCACCTACGCTGCTGCTGTTGTGTAATAACAAAATTTAGAAGCAATTTTGGATATCTCTGTGTAGTTACAGAACAAGTGACTGAACCATCTGCATCTTTTTACTTTCTCGTATACGAAGTATACAAAGAGAAAGTATTGTAATCGTCAACAAATTCGAACTCGAGATTTTGTCGAATCTCCGCGTTTTAGACCTCCCCGAGTCCGAAAAACACAATTTTGGAATTATGTCTGTCTGTGTGCCTTTGAACACGATAACTCAAAAACTATTAGAGCTACGGGGATGAAATTTGGTACGCGATCTTGACACATGATTTGTAGGTTTCTATCAAATTTTGGACAAAATCCGTCTACGGGAAGTTTGTCTGTCCACGGTCATGTGAACGCTATAACTCAAAAACTTGAATATCTAGATGGATAAAATTTGGTACCCAGTTTTATTATCATGAATGTAAACCCGTATGAAATTTCGCGCCAAATCCGTCAAAGGGTTGATTGTACGTCGGTCTGTATAATCGCGAACTTGTGAACACAATAACTCTTTAAGAAAATGACTTAGATATATGAAATTTGCTATGTGGCCTTCTAACTTTAATTGTAGATTTGTGCCCAATTTTCGTTTCATTCCGTTAAAAAAAAGTTGTTCGAATTGCATATTTGGTTCAAAATGCACATGGCGACTGTGTGTTGGCGAGCGTTTCGCTTATTTTACTCAAGTTAGTACGGTTGGCTTTTGACCTTGGCGGTTTACGAAGAAAATTGTAGCGAGCGGCAAACGCGCTCTTCGTAAATTATGGCAACCGCCAAAACGAAACGTTCTGACATTCTCCAGATGGACGTCTGTGATTAACCAGAGGTATAGTGAAATCTTGTGTAATATCTATAGCAAGATTTCATACTCAAAAACGTTAAATAAAGTTGTGGTACTCTCAGCGCACGTAAAAATTGCGAAAATACGCAATTTTTATTGCAAAATATTAAGTTTTTGGAAATTCATAAATTTCATATGTTTCATTGTAAATCACCATGCATAATGTTTTTCTCAAAATACCCAGGCCTTGGTAAATACTCCCAAAATATTTACCTATCCACTGGGTGTTTACCTCCCCCCACATTACTGGTCGTATGCGAGAAAGTTTCATTAAGCACTGCGGCTGGTTTTCAAAGAAATACCGTCTCACTACGTAGGAGGCTTTGAATCCATACCAAATAGAGATATAAGGGTATCTGCTGAAACGCATGAGGATGCTCCGAATCTCATATGCTATAATTGTATGTGTTCACAGTCCTATAAAGATAAAATGCACTTCCTCACTTCATAGGATATTTTAAGGCCAAACATCTTCAGTTTCCATGTGAGCTATAAACTGCAGAGAAAAGTCCAGTTGGGTTTGTTCATCGCCGTTATGTTTTTGTTCAGTGTAACTAAACTTGTAAGAACAACAACAAAAAAAACTTATTTGTGATGGAATTTTCATACATATGAAGGATTTTATACATATGCTCCATACATTCCATATGGCATATCCAGTTGTCTGATATTTTCCGAACATTATTTCTTTCCACTGTGGGATTACCTATTGCGTTTGGAAGTAACAAGTTCCTGCCCTCATCCGGGCAGTATGCATTAAGTTCCGTGGATTTCAAAATGTGAAATTAGTATTTCGCATATCTGTAATATTCGAAAGATCTTTCCGCACACCGTTTATCATTTCATATTTCTAAAGTTTAGCAGCAGAATTATTGATGATAATTCAGTTTTACTATCAAAACACGCTCTTGTACAGATAGCATTTCATAATCACACTCTCAAGTTTACCAAGCGATGGTAATTGCTAAGTTTATAAAGCTGAACTGTGACATCAGTTTAGCTTTATAAACTTAAAATAGAACTGAGGACCTTTGGGTTCCGAGCCGAAGATCCTAACCACTAGACAAAAGGAATTTCCAATGTCCGGAGGCGGATATTGGCTTATAAACATCACAGTAAGATAGTGGCGGTAGTACGGTGCTCTACAGGAGCAACCCCCAGCTTGTTTTGATATTATCTGAATATCAAGGAAGCCATGTGTGCTGCGTGCATAGGCGCAGATTGTAATCTCCCATTTATGTGTGTGCGCAGGCACGTGCAGTCTTTGTGCTGTGAAGTGCGTCACAGGCTTTGCGCTATTAAATGGTCATAGACATTGAATTTGGGAGAGCTTGGGTAGAAGTTGAGGTGCTGCCATCTAATGGATGTAGAAGTAGATCGAATTTGTCGTGCTGCCATCTAGTAGTGTGACTGAAAGTAGGTGTTGTGTGTTTTCTTCCGAGTCACCACTGTGGCAGTACGAGGATAGAACTGAGGACCTTTGGGTTCCAAGCCGAATATCCTAACCACTAGACAAAAGTAATTCCCAATGTCCGGAGGCGGATATTGGCTTATAAACATCACAGTAAGATGGTGGTAGTACGTCGCACTACAATGGCATCAACTTGTGCATTTTTGAATAATCCCAGTTCCAATTGCAATTATCCTTGCAAAATTCTGAGTATAAGCAGCATTGAACACATGAATCAATGATACCAAAATGAAATTTTTAGTGGATTTCTATAATTCTTTAAGCTAATTTACTTGTCCAGCTGGATGTATAGCGCCATATTGCAGTTGGTGGCGAAAGTTGAAAATCAATGGTCGAAATAAAACAAAAATACGAAGATAAAATTTGGTCACATTTGGCTGAACATATTTTTTACAATCGAAAACCTTATAGCAAACTTGTATGTTTGGTTTAGTAGGTTTTCTTTAAATATTCTAACGATTCATAAGAGCCGATTTTAATGCCTTCGGTTATTCTTCTGTAAAAATAGACATCCATGTAAAAACTATATATTTTTCCATCCCGTGAAAAGCCTTTTTCAAATTAATTTAAAATTATTTTTGCCCCCTAACCGGAACATCCTTTGAATACCCGTTCACTTAACATATACTTCAGCGGTCATCAATATTCCGGTCAGAGGGTTAGTATAATTATGAATTGAAACACAGATAAATCAAACTTTTGATGCTACTGTTAAATATCTCCATTCACCGGAAAGGAAACCATCTTTATAGGAATTTATCCAATAAGTAGTGTGTACCTAAATTCTGTTTGAAGTTGAAAATGTTCCAACAAAGTTTCAAAATACTATTGACAGAAAAGACGATTATTCCTTTTGCACTCTTCTGTAGTTCCTTTTCGAGTGTTCTGGAAATAGCGATAGCTTAATCTAGTTTCGTCGTTTAATATGATTATTTCGAAACGCTTCGTGGAATTCAAAATATAATAAATAGTTCATAGAAATGAATTTTTGCAAATGCAAAACTACATTTTCTACATAGTGCAAATTGAGCTATAATACCTTCACAGTATATACATAAAGTACTGCAAAAATAACACAAAATATTAAAACTAATAAATAAAAGTAAAAATTCAGTTTAAAGTTAGAAAAGCATTAGTTTTAAAACTATAATGCTTTTATTAATGATAATAATTTTCAATCATGTTTTAATGTTAGGAAATTTCTCTCACAAGTAAAAGCATGAATGATCTGTAAAACTGACTTAAAAGCATAGACATTTTTTTTCTCCAAAGGCTATAAAGAAGCTGAAATTCACGAAGTAAAACCACTGAACTGTTCTTATGGCAGCATAAATGTGTTATGAATGTAAAGTCTTAATGATATGTTTTTAACATTTTTATCTTATTTGATAAAATAAACTTATGTTATAATCAAACATTTATTGCCCTTTTTCCTTCCAAAATGAATAAAGTTTTTCTGCGATTTATCCATGAGTTTCCATTAGTGAATAAAATGTATAATATGTTAAAAAATAATTAAAAGTATATTGCTTTCATGTAATAGGCCCCATTTCTCAAATTATAATATTTTTTTAAACAACATATATAATTTGTAGGAACATCAAAGCCGTTTTTTCAAACTGAAGGTGGCTCTATGCCTAATTACTACGAAATTTTGAATTCTGTCGAAATGTTTCCATTATTTATATAACCACCTGTATGCAATTACATAAAAGTCTGAGAAATATCTCGGAACGTAAAAGACATGCGTTGTGTCCAGGTTTCATTGAGAGCCAGACCTTGGCTTTTCCATCCCTAGTTGTACGTAATTATTCAGCACCTATTCGGAAGAAAGAATTAACTGTAACTTTAATTTCAGTTTCAGTTTCATTTGCTATGCTCTGCTTTGTCTTATGCATTTGTGTTTCCTAAATGCTTGAGTTGGAGATATTTTTTTTGATAAACTTGTTAAATTTATTAGGGTTTTTCTTGAGTTTTTCTAGTTTAAATAACTCCCTTTTATCAAATGGTTCGGTAAAAGTATTTATACAGTGGGTTGCCAATATAATGAAAACACTTTAAAATTTTAAAATTTTTGTGAATATCTCCAGAAAATCTGCGTGGATTTTCTTAGAATTTCGAACATGTAAAGATTACGCTGCAACTCACATTTTACAGTGAAGATTCGATCATGAGAGTATTTAGGGGACCGACCAGAAAGTGATGAATATAAAACACAGAATTTCGACTCATCCCGTTTCAAAGAAAGTTGATAACGAGATGTAACTTTCATCAACGGTTATGTTTGATGTGCATAATATTTACTTGCATTTTCGTAAATATAGCAGAAGTATCCGGGAAGATATAAAGGTTTCTTAAAAAATCCCAAAGCCGCGGTGGCCTAGTGGTAAGGTCTCGGCTTTGGGGCCGGAGGGTTCCAGGCTCGAGACCCGATTCCACTGAAGATCCGCCGTGTATGGGGTCTGTTGCACGTTAAATCATACGTAGTGGCCAAACGTCCTCCCGTTGGTGTGGCGTGGAAGTTTGGAGAGGGGGTGCCAGCTCAGGTGTCGTCCTCGTCATCTGACCGTGGTTCAAAATTACGAGGTCCGTCCCAAAATAACCCTCGTGTTGCTTCAAAACGGGACGTTAATATAACTAACTAACTAACTAAAAAATCCCAAATTTTTCCGAATGTTTTTCACTTATAACTCGCATAGTTTTAAAGCAAATTGTATGAAATTTATTTACAAATACGTGATAATGTGTTAGAGAAATATTGTATTAAAATTTGAAGTAAATACTTTGAATATTAGAGGAAATATGACTATTTTTAGTAAATGATTTTTTACTGTACTTGTGCGAAATGTAGCGTAATTTTACTTTCACAAAAAAAGAGCCAGATATATAGGGCAACTTATATGAAAATTCTAATTCAATACCATTAGTACACCATTATATTAGAAAGATATCGAAATTGCAACTTGGTGAATTTCGGTCCACTCTAAGAGAGGCTTAATGATGAGGGTTCTTGCACGAACTGATATTTTTTAAGCTTGAATCTTCGAACAGTAATATTGAATTTTATGAAAGTTGAATATCCTGAATACTTCTGTATATTTATAAGTTAAATACATAATTTAAATTACAGTTCGTGGATTACTATTCGAAGATTCAAGTTTAAAAAATATCAGTTTCGTTAAGCCTCTCTTAAAGTGTACCGAAATTCACCAAATTGCAATGTTGATATGTTTCCGAATACTAATTGTATTGAACTGGAACTTTTATATAAATTGCCCTACATATCTGGTTATTTTGTCATGGAAGTAAAATTACTCTACATTTCGCACATGCGTAGTAAAAAATCTTTTACTAAAAATACTCATATTTCCTTTAATATTCAAAGTATTTACTTTATATTATAATGCTATGCTTATTGTATGAAACTTACAGAATACGCGAACATATTTTCGTGAATTCTGTTAGTTTCATACAATTTGATTTAAAACTCTGCAAGTTATAAGCGAAAAACATGCGGAAAAATTTGTAATTTTTTAAAGAAACCTTTATATCTTCTCAAATATTTGTGCTATATTTACGAAAATTCATGTAAATATTGCGCACATCAAACATAACCACTGATGAAAGTTTCATCTCGTTATCGGCTTTCTTTAAAACTGGATGAGTCGACATTTTTTTTCCTTCGTAACTTTCTGGTCGGTCCCCTAAATACTCTCGTGACCGAATCTTCTCTGTAAAATGTGAGGTCAAGCCTAATACTTACATGTTCGAAATTCTAAGAAAATCCATGCAGATTTTCAGGAGATATTCAAAAAGATATGCAAATTTTATCCCTCTGAGCGGTTAGCTATTTTGATGTACTATCTCTAAAGTCTTAAAAATTTGCTTTCAATGTGAATAATTGAATCTTTATTGCGTTTAATAAAGTCTCCGAAATCTTAAGAATATTTTATCCATGTTAGTTTAAGAAATTATGCATACGAAAATGAATACCTGCTTTTGAACTCAATATGAGAAACGGAAAAATATGTTTCAAACGTTTAGAGGGTTAAAGTGTCCACATTATATTGTCAACCCACTGTGTCTGAGCTATTAACAACAATATTTCTTCCAAACTTCTTGCCAGTTAAATGGACATGCTGGCTGTACGGTTGTTGCCTAAGTGTCCTCCACCATTTCACGGTTTGCCTTTCAATCTGTTTACACAAAAGAATACTGATAATGTTTAACTTATAAAAAAATATCTCTTTGTTCTAAATCTAAGAGAATGTTAAACCCATGAACATGCTAAAATTTTTTAAAAAGTGTGTTTATTAATTTAAATCATGTTCTTCCTGAGGCTAAAAAGACTTTTCAGAAGCAATTTATACTTTGCAACGCGAAATATCCTCAATGGTCTCATAAAAATATCCTTGTAAGAGCACAACGGATTGCTAAGCTAAAACATTTTTCAAAATTCTAGTTAGAATTCCCTGAAGAGAATACTGAATGCTTCGCCTTTCGAGATAGTTGTTTAAGATTCCTTGAGGTCCAAGTCTAGCATTCTAACCAATTTATCAACTGAAAGTATCCCAAGAATTTATCAGAGTTAGATTCCCCAGAGAACGATTGATGTTGCCTCGATTCGTCAACTGGTATCGAAGAATGGCTGTTGCAGATTATCCTTCAACTGGTTAACGTACTCATTATATGAAATCAAGAAATTTCGGATTGTTAGGAACTTAGGGCAAAGCCAGAAACATTTAGGTTGAGAAATGAATCGTAACCGAAGAAATAGAAGACAGATTTTGTGAAATAACAAACAGTAAATTGCAGTTCCTAAATTTCAATCGATTTTTCAAATTAATAACTGTGATTAAACTAAGCATTATAAGATCTTTGACCTTTACCTTATTTGATTACACTTGAGATTTCTCAAAGGATTGCTTTTGAAGGAAAAAACAACTTAATTTTAAACTTTATATTTTGAGATATAGTGGATAAGGATGGTATAATTAAGGGTATAAGTCCTTTTTTACTTTTATTATATTTTAATTTTGAAAGTGAAATGCCCTCCTTTTAAAAGCACTACTAAGAAAGGACTTCGTTAGAGCTATATGAAAGCGAGAGAAATCACAAGACTGAACCCATAACTGTGACATATATAACGAATATTTCTACGTGTTTTTTATTTTTATTTAATTTTATAATTTCATTTCAGTTTGATTACATTTTATACAACACACTACAGCAATTATTTATATAAAAATTCCATTCTATAACTTGATATTAAAATTTTAAATTATATAGTATGAAAATTTTGTGTGTGAAATAAATGTTTAAAGCAAAATAGGTTTCAAATGGTTACTTTGATATAAATTCGATACCTCTCCAATACGAGGAATTCAGATTATTGATCACATCAGCAATATGAGAACCGTTCTCATATTCCAAGACGGGGGAATAGTTGGCAAAGATTCTCCAACTAAATCGAACGCTAGCGTCACGCAATCGCATGCCATGCGCTCATATTAAAGCGCTATAATAATTTCTAGCGGAATAAGCATATCTATCCTTGGAACGTAATCCATTCCATTCTTCTAAAAGGCGCAGACGATTTTGCTGAGAAAGAAAGACACGCGAGGCTGGCCCTCAGGGGGACAAATTTGGCATTTTGACATTTTCTCCCGATTATCCATTTTCCTTTATGGAAGGTTCAAAATGGAAGAAAATCCTTGACTTCCATTTCATTCGCCTGACTTTCGACGAGGAAAAAGTCTAGTTCCAGTCAATCTGTTGGTTGGTTTCCTCACTCAGGGTTAAAATGTTGCAATGCTTAAAGGATTTTGCAGATAGAGATTGAAATGGATTTGTTCTTTTTCAATCCAATTTTTTATCGATGCATACACAGTAGCCAATAGGTTAGCATAATTATACGTGGGTTTTCTTACTGAAGTGACATAATTTTTTCAAAAAGCGAGTGAAATTTGATATGAATATTTTAGTAATGCAAAAGAAAATTATTAATGATTCCTTTTTTATGTTTCTTGGTATTTTTTTGGCTAAGTGTTTTTAAAATTTCGGAAGCGGAAGGAAGGAATAAGTATAGATGAAAATTAATTTCCATATTTTAGGAGTTTCGCGCAACTGAATTTGTGGGTTAAAGCATGATATTTGATGATTCGACGA
>BGPR01042818.1:0-13135 GCA_013235015.1 Araneus ventricosus
CAGAATTTATTCTACTTTACTGCAATAGTTTTGATATTGCAAAATTTTGATTACTTTTATAATTATGAAATGAAATAACAGGAGATTATATACATTTTTAGTTACTGTAGTGTAAAGCTGAATCATTGAATTAATAATATTTTGAATTGTAAAATGACTAAAAAATGGTTTAGATAAGATTTCCCGAAGTTGTTTGCAGAAAGAATCTAAAATCCATGATAAAGACGTATCAGTGTAATAATTCTAGAATTTAAAATTAAGTCTGTTTTTAAATTTATTGTTATAGTATTGTATTATATTAGATTAATCTACTTTTTTCAGCTACACGAGGGTTATATCAGAACGGTCCCCGTGATTTTTAAGAGCACCCATATGACGAGGACGACACCTGAATTGTCAACTCTTTCTCAAGTGTTCTAATTCGTACCAACGTGAGGACATTAAATTCTGTATTAAATAGCATAAATAGATATTTAATATATTTGCCAATTATCTATTTTGACAAACAGCCAATTCAATGGATTTTATTTCTGTTATTAGAAAGACTGCGATGAGCTTGTTTAACTATCTTATGTTATACTGTTGTATTATTAAGGTAACGAGTTTATTCTAGGAGCACTTCAACTTGAGATCCATTGTCTCCCGCTTCTAAATGGAATTGAATGGTTAATGACGTATTAATCATTTGCATTTTCCTTTCATCCCTTTACCAGACAGTATTTAAAATAAATTATATAAAGAAGTGTTTAGTATTAAATGACATCTTTCCTATTTATGTTCTGTAGTCATTTTGTGCATACTCTAGATCCACACTAGTCATTTTTGCATTGTAAGTGCAACAAGAAAAAATAGGTGAGAAAAGAAATACTTTACACCATGAGTTTTGTTAGATCATTGCTTTTTTTCGCAATTTCCTATTGCTTATATTTTATGAACAAAATAAAACATACGTTAAGAATTGTTTATATTTTGCCTGTCTTTATCTTATTACTAATAGAAGTGCTAATGATTTCCTAAAGGTTTTTTGTTCCCTTTTGATTTAATAATACTTGCACATCCTTTATGGTTCAAAATATACGGTTGTGTTATGTTCGATAAAAGTTATTTTTGTAGCTAGAGCAGGATGTTGGAACAGCAACAGGATTATTAGGGCGATATACGAAGCACCACTCCACTCTGTAAAATTCATCGCCATACTAGAAACATTACATTCTGTTATAAATAGAGTACTTAAACCATTAGTTTTTTTTATGACTAATATTCATTAGTAAGCGCGAGAATTAACGGCCATGCGATTATACAACTGAGTTTTATGTTACTGAAAAAATAACGGATAAATTATTAATTATATAATATAGTCATAATATTTAATTTGATCTAAATTTTTCCTGTTTTCCTTAAGAGTTTCGAAAATATTGAAAACTATTCAGAACCGAATTATAAATAACGTATGATTTTCGGTGGACGATGACAGTTTTGTGTTTTTAAGCCTCAGGAACACGGAGCCGACACCCATTTCCGCCGCAAGTGCAATTTACATACGGATGTGTATGTTTAATAGTGCTTAGTCAGTCAAACATTCCACCAGCATCTGCAGAAAAATGCTAACCACGTGTTAAAAAATATAATCTTATGGTAAATGACTGATTATTTTAAAACATGATTGTTAATTTTGTAATCATAAATTAAATTAACTACGTATTAAATTTGTAAGAGTTCCTAGTGCAGTTATGAATTCATTCTTTTGATTGAGGCTTCAATGATAATGTTGGTTGAAACATATTTGTTTTCAATAAATTTGTCAATGATGATTCAGCATATTATCCTGGATTAATTCCTTTGTTTTCTTACGAGGTGAGATAAATAGTATCGGAATCGATGCCATAAAATACGCAGAGTGGGATCGCTTCCCAAATATTGACCTTGTACCCTCCCACGCATGCAGCAATTATTACAAGATCGTAGCTCGGCCACTTCTGTAGAGTAGACTTTCGAAAAATTTGCCTAATGTTCCTCCAACCAGGCTCTTCTATACAATACAGTTGCTGATATTGGCTGACAGATTTAGCTCCATGCTCCTGAAAGTGTGTCATCCAATTTAATTTTTTACCTATTGTAACTCCCAGGTATTTCAGAGATGTTCATTTTATTGGTAAAAAACTATCAACAGCAAATTCGAGAATATAATGCTGCATTAGCCTTTGCATCTATGGGGGCTGAAATAAAGGCACCTCTTGGAACATGCCCATAGTGTTTCCATATATATGGTCAGATTTATCATATGGTTTCTCCTCTCTGTTCAAATGAACAAAACAGACCTGGCTATGGACAATTGTACATATCTGACTCCATTGAAGCAAGGAATAGATGTATGGAGAATAATCAAGCCTGCCTTCACTCTGTAATGGAGAATTTGGACGCTTTATTAAGAAGCATAAATCCATTTGCGGGATCATATCTGCAGCGATGCATCAATTGAGGCAATCTAATCCAGCTGTAAATGTTAAAATGGTTTTTATGGTACATCCAGATTTCGACTTGCGCAGGTATAAGGCACCTACTTCAAGGACAGAGGTTCCTGCAATATTTGTCGGAGATGAAGTAGAGCCCCCAGCAAATCGAGATATTTGCATTTATCCAGTTGCTAACAGTTAATACAAACAAAAATATTTCACCACTTAATCAGTGCAGCGGTCCTATGGTTTATCCTCTTCTATTTCTGAATGGAGAATGCGGTTGGAATTCCAACTCGGAACATGTTGAAGAAAGATCTGCAAAACGTGTTAGGGTTACATAGTTGCAATATTATTCCTACAGGTTTGCTGTTCGTAATGCAGATATGTAATGTAAGTAATGTAGATATGTAAATGCTCCTGAAGCGATGTGGAGACTCATTGAATTTTCTGTCTCAGAAAAATCTCATGTAGGTAATCATGAGGTTGGCCGTTCACTTGCCAAAACAACAGCAAGTGGTAAAAAAAGTGCATTGATAATGCTACTTCAAAATTCGATGCCTTCAAAAGGCATGTGCAACGGGCTGTACAATAAGACTAATAGTGACAAAACTACAGAGTAATGTTATTGAAACAGAAATGATTGGGTCAAGCTCAAAAGAAACATTTTTAATTCCCAGAATGCCGCTCATCCCATCGGACAATAATATTCCTTTTAGTTTTAAAAGAAAACAATTCCCTGTACGTTTGGCATTTTCTATGACCATTAATAAATCCTAATGCCAAACTTCTAATAAAGTGTGCTTGGTATTAACTAATCCTGTTTTTACACATGGCCAACTTTATGTTGGTTTGTCTAGAGCCAGGTCATTTGATAGTATTTCAATTATCTCTTCGACCAAAGAGGTATGTAATTGTGTTTACAGAGAAATACCGTGAACATTAACATAACCCTTTTATATGTATGTAGCTTATATTTTGTATATAATTTAAATTTTGACCTGCAATACAGTATTAATTTTTTTAAAAATGTATATCAATTGTTTATCAGAATTCATTTTTTACTGTAATGATGTAGTGCAAATTTTCTCATTTATTAAGTGTCTTATGAAAGGATGTCTGACTTTTACGGTGAATAATAATGGAAATTTTTCAAATCATGTTTTTTGTATCCAGGAATGAAATTTTTTGTCGTGTTCAGAAGTGGAAATGAAATTTTTTGTAATGTTCAGAAGGGCAATATATTGTATTTACAATGTATATATTTATGATTTTAAGTATGTGTTTGTATATATCGTGGAATAGAGTTGAATCATTTTTTTAAAAAAATGTTTAAGAGAATTCTCTGATACATCAATGCCTGTTGAATTTGACTTCCTGATGCTTTCACTACATAAAAAACGGTCCTTATCAGGGCCAAAAAATTTTAATCTTTCTTGACTGAGGTGAAAGCATTAAAAGGAAATCAGCTTACCACTTTTATTTATTCATAATACTGTCTTTTTTTATGTTCATAGTGATAAGATGTAAGACACAGTCTCTTTATTAATAATATTAAATCTAATTTGTTTTTAGAGTTAGTTTTTAGAATAATTATATTGTTTTAATTTTGCAACTCTAATTCATTTGGTTATCGCTGTCACAATTTTCTTTGCAGAAAAATATCTTTTTGAGGCTAAAATATTTTATTCTGTGCTGATTTAAATTAAAGCATCAGAAGCAAAAGAAAGCTGATTCATATATATGTATAAATTTTACAATATTTTTGCTAAGACACGCAATGTTTTCATTGTAGCAAGCGAAGCGAGCAAGGTTTGCGTAGCAAACACGGGAGGATTGCATTCCTCCAGGAGATTGGCGAGCTTTCGAGAGCAGGGGCAGAGCCCCCTAGTAATAACTAATTTTATTTTAAAAAATTAGATTACGCCTACTTTAGGGGGCTTATCTCTCTCCCTCCGCAGATCCACTTCCATACACATATATGGTTAATCAAACTTTTTATATTACAAGTATTTAAGTTGTTGTTACGCACTTATTACAAGTATTTAAACCAGTATACTGTCTTAAATACTTCCAGTATATTTTATACTGGTTAAAAATTTCCAGTATGTTTTCATACTGGTATGAAAATTTCCAGTATGGTATTATACCGGCTTCTAAATTTCCAGTGTGGTATCATACCGGCTTTAAGATTTCCAGTATGGTTTCATACCAGTTTCAAAATTTCCAGTATGATTTCATACCGGCTTTAAAATTTCCAGTATGTTTTTACTGGTTCCGGTATCATTTTGATACCGGTATTTTGAATTTTTTCCAATAGGGTGGACAGGAAGCAAATATTGTGATTTTTCTTTTGGGATATTGAAATGATTTTTGTCAGTCCAAATCTTAAAAGATTCTAGACCTAAATTATTATACTTTTCCAGTTTCCGGCGAATTCCCCCAATGATGACGAAAACAAAATCGTGGGCGAAAGCCTGTAAGTAGATTTCATCAGGCCGGTCTGTTTTCACAGTCTCATTGGCAAAAAATAACGAGTAGGCTCACACAGAGTTACCCTTGTCGTGCCAATTTAATTGTTGGAAGTCACGGCCGCCTTCTCCGATAAGAGCCTGACACCGGCGTATCATGGAGAGACACGGAGTCGGATTATGAAACAGCCGCGAAAGGCAACTGCCTAGGAGCGCCGCATCTTTGGAGGATCTCGAGATTTTGTTTGCGGTATTTTCAGGGCAATTTAATTTTATGATTGATTTTGATTTAGAAGCCGTGTACTGGAAAGCATTCAATTTAAAATCAGTTAACGGTAAAATTTCATAACATTATACTTGTGGGGTTTTATTCATGCTTTCAAATTCGCAAGCAGAGGCATATCATCAATTTTTATTTATTTATTTTGTAGAATCACAGGTAAACAGCCTTTTCAACCTCGTATTTCAGTATTTAGAATATGCTTAAAATGTTTTGTAAATTTTTCATCATTTTCTTTATATTTTTAAATTATTTTTCTTATCCGCGAGATACTGAAACCATCTCTCTTTATGCCGACACACAATTAAATGTTCTGTATAATGCGTGTAGATCTCCAGACATCTCTAAGCACTTCGTTTATTTTAATTTGCTAATTAACAATCACCTGGGTTCTCTTCTGCATGACGACGCACCATCTTTTTTATTTCAAATTGATGTGTAAAAAATAGTCAGAGGGGAGACCGGTGGCGATCACCAGACACTTGCAGAGAGACAAAATGATAGAACGGGCCAACTGACCTAAAGTGAGCAGAGGATAGCAGATTTCCTTATGTTGGACGAGAAAATAACAAACAGGTAAACAATTATTGTAATATAATATTTACATTAACCATTTTCTACCCCCTCACCGTCTCTCTTTACTTTCCCCTTCTTATTATTGAGAATTAATTTTAAACGAAAATTAATCCATTCGAAATTAATTACTCATCTTGTCCGAATTAAATCTTAGGCGAAAATTGCTCGAAACAACATTAGGATTTGGAGGTAGAGTATCCCATAATCCGTAATAAGTGCCGTTTTGAAGCAACACAAGGGCTCGTAATTTTGAACAGTGGTCAGATGACAAGGACGATGCCTGATCTGGCACTCCCTCTGAGCACCACACCAGTGGGAGGACGTTTGACCCCTACATATGATTTATCGTGAAACAGGACCCATACACGATGGATCTTCAGTGGAATCCGGATTCGAACCTGTAACCCTCCGACTCAAGGACTGATACCTCGCCTCTATGCTACCAATAATATGACTATAAGGGGGTTATTGCAGGACAGAAAGATTGGGAACAGCTGTTCTATTTCGAATTACTATTACCTCCCATCATAATACCTCGGCGGGAGTTTTGAGAACGCCGAGTTTACTGAGCGGAAGTTTTGCGTGTCTGTTTCTAAGTGACACGAGTCATATCCTTAAATTTATAGAGTTTATAGATTTAAGTTTAAGAGCAGCAATTTCCACATAGAAGACTGAACTCCCTCAAAATGATAGAGAAGACAGAAAAACTAAGTTTTTATAAAAAAATGAAATAAAAAGTGGTAAATGATTAAAAGCATTTAAAAAAAGAAATAATTATATTTTCGTTGCATTTCATTCATATGCCATCACTGTTTTACACCTCACTGAAAAGGGTTGCTAATCACAACAGATCATTTTATATTACTTTGAGAAGTTTTATTTAGTTTAAGTTCAGTTGTAATATGATCTTCGTCAAGATGATGGCTAATATTCTAATTGAGTAAATACAATTATTTTTTAAACTACGAGATTTTTTTGATAATTAACTAAACTGCAAAGACAGATTTTTGTTCTAAACACAAATTGATTCCAAAGAAAGGAGTAATTCATCATAAGGATCTAAGCAGAGATAAAGTTTTATAAAAATAAACTGATTTGTTCGTAGTTTAGTTTAGTTTAGATGTATTAACGTCCCGTTTTGAAGCAACGCAAACGGTATTTTTGGATGGACCTCGTAACTTTGCAGTCAAATGACGAGGACGACACCTGAGTTGGCACCCCTTCTTCAAACTTCCACACCACACCAAAGGGAGGACGATTGAATGCCCAAAATCCAGACTAAAAATTTTTTTTCAAAATTGATTTCATTTTTCTTAATATTTCAATGTAACCTCTGTAGAGGACAAAGATAGTCCTCGTTAACAGAATGTTCGAGGTTCTGTATCCGATTGCATCACATATCAGGCATAGGCACTGGTCTAGTGCCCGTTTAATCCATCGAAATCAACATCCATCCAGTGATGTTAAATAGAAATCGGAGATGGGACGTCGTTTGTCGCCATTGTCTTGAATCATGGATCGAATTGATGGTACTCCTAATAAAATATCGCTATTGGAGAGGGGACGAAATTATTCAATGCTTCGTTACTTTTGAAATGATAATGGTTTGATTTTGCTTTCGTTATCCCTACTGTGTAGATCAGTGGTAGGCAAGACGCGGTTCGCGTGACGCATGCGGCTCTATAGCTACTCGAGTGGGCCTCAGCCATGAATCGATTTCGACTTCGTATGATTATTATAATATCTGGTTTTATTTAAGGAAGTGATTATTTTAAGGTACTGTCAAATTTAATTTTCCTTCTATAGGACTATTTTGGGGACCCTTCTTTTTCTGTCGGATTGTTCTTTTGTAAGATTGAAATTATGAAATTTAACGGCATTTTGGGAGAGTTTTCAGTATTTTAATGGAAACACGCGGTACTTCCTTTTTTTTCTGTCATCTGGTTTTGGATACCATTTTCCTATGAATCTGATTTTATACTCTTTGAAAAAGAATTTATTGAAGATGAAATTGTGCCTCAGATATTTAATCAAAAATCAAATTTATAGTTCGGATGAGATCCATGTCTTAAATGATGTCTTATTCGTCATCAAATAATTTTAAACAACTCCATGCAGTTAATGGAGATCCTAAGTCAATAGTTTAAATCTTATAATAACAACACTAGCAAAATGCAAATTTTCTTTGAAAAACTCAGAATTGCCATTTAAAGAGTTTATCAAAAATACAGAGCTAAAAATATATATGTGCCTATTACCGAACGGACTTCGAGCGAAGTCTGTGTGGTACAGTTCTCAGAACACCGACTGGTCGCGAAGTGGGAGGTTTGGTTGAATCTTTTTCCTCCTCTCAGCAACGTCACCCATCAGTGCAGAATTTGTATTACATATAATTTCTTGCGAAAGTTATGTCTGTGAAATTCGGTATTTTATTTATTTTTACTCCTTTTCCCAATCTTAGTTTATTATCGATTCAAATTTTAAAAAGTCCAATTCTAAAACCCTCTGAGCGCCCAATTATTTTTAACTTTTAGTTATCAGGTTAGAAAGCTTAGCTTTTAAAGTAAATTAATCGATATTTTTTGTATTTAATTATATCTCTGAAATCTTAAGAATACTTTATCCATGGTTCTTTAAGAAAATATAAATACGAGCTATCTGCTTTTGAACTGAACATGAAGAACGGAAAAAGACGTTTGCGTCGTTCGGAGGATTAAACCGAATAAAAACAGATTTTAAAATCACACTTTTATTAGTGTACTAAATAGTAGAATTAATTTATTTAAATTATTTTTTTACCTTTTAGCCTTTAATGTGTAATTCATTATTATACACAAAATAAATTATATATTGAAGACTAATTAATACAAAAAAATTGTATTAATTTATTTCTCATATTCACTACAAAGTGGCGCCACTTGCATAAAATAAGTTTAATTAAATTAATACATTAACTGATAAGTAAGCTCTAAAAATGTTAAAAAAATGTACTGTCATCTGGAACTCACAAGTGTGCAAAATAATAGACTAGAAAATACCTCTAAATAATGATTTAATCGTTGTTGCAGCATTTACAAATAACGTATAATACACAGGTACAGTACCTGCAAATAACGCTGCCCTTTATTTAAAGTTGGTAGCTAGTTTAAACGACTCCTAAAAACATGAGAAGAATTTGGCTCTCAAAAGAAATCTTAATCATTGTACAACTGATCTTTGGGTCTTTTGACTAATGAGTTTGCCGACCATTAGAACTAGATCATCGTCTGTTTTTTTCGTACCAAGACTCTTCCCCAATGCATCCTTCAGTTGCTTCTTAACTATTTGAACGAAGTCTGAAGAACCATCCTTTTCATTTCAACTCTAAAAGGAGCGAATGGAGCGTTAGATGTTCAGAGTCGAAGTCGGAATATCAAATACCTGAGACGTTTTATTTTTTTTCAAAACATTAAAAAATAAATTGGTTAAATCTGGACTAAAGCAAACCAGGTTTTTAACGGAATAACATCTAATGATTAACGCACAAAAGAGTTTTTCACTGCTGGTAAGATTTTTTACTGACTGCAATGTCAGAGTTCTGCCTTTGAGTTTAAACACATTGTTTGTTACAAAATTTGAGTTAAAAGAAAATTTGAAATTACAAGAAAAATTCTCATTTCGGCCAGTATAATCTAAGTCGTACTATACGCGCTGGAAAATCGAGTAAACCATTTATTTCCCCAATATGTTTAAGTAATAGGCTAGTAGATAGGTTAACAGATAACTTAAGTTTCACTTTCTTTTTCTAATTTTCTGCCAAAAAATGCCAAACAAATTATATTAACAGTGCCAACTACATTATCAACACAGCCCTATTAAGTCCGAAGAATGTATTTCACACAGACAGAGAAACATTGAAGGTGATACTCAAAGTATAGTGCAATTGTGATTCCGTAAAATCTGAAGAGGAGACTGACAATTAATTTAATACATAATAATTCTTAAATATTTAACATGAGATATAATTTTGGAAAGAAAAACGCTCCTTTCAGATTTTGCTATATAGGGTTTAATTATTGAAACAATTATGGTCGCCTTGCATCGGAATGAATATATTGTTTCGGTTTAGTTAATGGACTCTGGTAAATCGTTTGCCATACCAAGAAACACCTCTCCGATCCGACCCCAAACGGTTTTTTTTCCAAATGAACAGAAGATAGTTCCCTTTAAAACCGGCCTTTGCATTGATTATCAATTCGTATCAGAGAAAAACGTTTAAAAATGCTGGATTAAACAAAGTGTATCTAAACATTTCGGTGAATGGTCTTCTAAAACAGAGGAGACAATGGATACAGAATACGTTTATTGGCCTTCAAAGTAGTCTTCGTTACCTACAACACACTTTCGACGATTGCAAAGCTGCTGGAAAATATCAACGAGCGCTACTGACAGAATCTCTGAAAGCAACGATGTCACACGTGTATGGATGTCTCTAACGCGTAGGTCTTTCAGGATCCCCTTGAGGCAATGGAACAAAAAGAAATCTCCAGGTACCAGATTCGGAGAGTGTAGCGAGAAATGTTTCAACTTGATAACAGTATGTAGACGACAGTTGTTCTGGAATTGATTAAACTATCCATTCCTACTAGCAGCTTTTTCTGAATTTAGTCAAGAATTCTGAGTTTGCAGCTTCACACTCGGATAGAAATTCATAATGGATCAAATCAATACTGTCGGAAAAATGGATCAGCATTGTCTCGATCTTGGATTTTGTCAGCCGACACTTTTTGAGAAAGCGAGGAAGACGTGAAAACCATTCTACTAACTGCCGGTTGGTGCTCTGATCGTATTGGTAGACCAAATATTATCCCCAGTAGGGATGGTTTCCAAATTTTGGTTCAGAAATATTTCGATGATTAATTTTTTAAATGTTTTCCTGTTCATATTTTTAGAAGAATAGTTTCTATTTAAGATTATTTTGTTTTGTTCCTCAAGGTATTATTGAATCATGCAATACATACCTTGAAGCATTTATTTTGCAACATTTCTAACGAAATATTTTTTGTAAGACATGACCATATATGGATATTTAATTCAAAACCCTTCGTATTAAAGTGCTTTGATTTTGAAAGTATATTTAGAAAAAGATAAATAATTCTGTCATAGATTTCAATTTGCATCAAATTCATATTTTTTAGTGTTATCAAATATCGGAAGGTAAAGTTTAAAAAAATATATTTGTTTTGCTTCAACTTAAATTGAAGTATCAGCTGCACAAAACAGGTACCTGCAGATGGGGAGAGTTAGCGTTTACCTGTACTATCTTTAGTTAATACATTTTTTAAATAATATAATGTCCTTAAATATAAGAACAATTAAGGAAAGTTACGAAAAAGATTATTTCTCACACAAATGTGAATTTTGAATATTTAAGCATATGCAATATTTTTTCAGATTCTTGAAAATTTGAACTCGCTCCTTTTTGCAGAAAACATTTCTGTTTTGAATTAGTTACAAGCACAAGTAAGGCACAAGAAATTCGGGAAATGTGCAATATAGTATCACGTAACGAATAAAAAATAATGGATACTAAGAACAATACGACTATAAGAAGTAAGGTTCTTCAGTTCCAGTTTTTTTGTCAAGCTTTTTACTAAGAATATTTGGATCGCAATGGAACATGATGTTTGTAACTACTGCGATTGAAAGTTTATTCAAGCTGGAACCAGGTATACTAGGCTATACCAGAAAAAAGCAGCCAATTCGTCAACTGACACGAATTCACCCTTTTATTTGAAAAAAAACATTTAAGGACATGAGCTCATCAGAAAAATTAAAATAATACAACATTGAACACGTTTTGATTACCTTTTTACGAATAGCACGCATATAATCCAAAAATATTTACTCCCTGAAAGCTATCTTTTACCAAGCAGCAAACAAAATTTGGGTAAGAACAACCGAAAAACACAATACCGCTCACTGTGAATCACATTAATACCGGGGTGGAATCATTTGTTGTAACATGGTTAGCTGGTAGCTATAGGTCTCTGATGATGCAGAATGGGGGCATTTGTCTATGGTAATTTTCGAGAAAAATCCAATTCATCATCTTACACTCTTCGTCGTCTTACCCGTCTTTCCCCTATAACTAAGAATATTGCATTTTTCAATTTTTTCGGTGTAACTTATTATCTGTGCACCACATCAAAAGCTGATCAAGATTTCTTTGTAAAAGAACAGCATTTAAATTTCAAAGTATTGAACTAAACAATTTCAAAGTATTGAACTAAACAATTTCAATTCTTTAGCAAACAAAAGACACTCAGAGAGCTTAAAAACACAAATGAGATCATTAATGTATAAAATAAAAATAAACGAAGAGATGAAAGAAAGAAGATATTTTTGGATATTATACTTAAAAGCAGACCGCAAAGTTCTAAATTCTTTGACTGAATCAGAATTTTCACCTTCTAAAGGTAACCTACGGACCATGGCTTTCCTTTTCAACAATCTCCTAGTTTTAATTGAGTACCAGAAACAAAATCTCTTTGTAACAATTTGTCAAGGAATGGTTCGGCTGAAAACATAATTTAATAAACGGCATGTAAAGATAAAAACTGCTTCATCGCTGTCAATAAAATCAAGCCAAAAATTCCAATCGATCCAACAGAACAAATAGCACACAGTTAAAAATTAAGCCCTTTTAAAATCACATTTAAAGATATTCTCATTCCTCTTATTGAGGTGGACAACAACAAAACATATGGAAACTAACAGAGCAGGATGATGTTTGTCCTCGGGAAACATAGGACTAACACTGTGCCATACAGAAATATGACTAAAATCACTATCATTTAAAATAAAACCAAGAACTGCATTATTGCAATTAAAAGTATTGATAAATTATCCTAAATTATAACGATTCCAAAAATTGAATAATTCATTTATAATTGGGTTCTTGTGATTACCAAAATCATCATATATAGATAAATTAAAATCACCACAGATGAAAATATAATGAACAAATCCAAATCTTTCAAAACAATAAAGGATTCTACATACGTGTAGGAAGGAGAGGAAGGCGGAAAATAAACAACAGAAACAAGCATTTTTTTGCTTGTGATTTAATTTGATTGAAATCCAGACTGTCTCGAGATGCAATCCAAAAATACAAAATACAGGAAGAAAAATGCTTTTTGATTGCTATAAGAAAACCAGCACCACGTCTGCAAGAATTGGATGAGGAACCACCGTCTCTTCGGAATACCAAGTATCTATCGTCGAAAAGTTCCAAGGAATCAATATCTTCAGAAAGCCATGTCTCCTTATTTGAAATAACATCTTGATCGTCAGAAGACAAAGAACTGAAAAAA
>BGPR01042819.1:0-13135 GCA_013235015.1 Araneus ventricosus
CTTCTACAAACATTAGTCGTGTGTATTAAAGGGAAAAGATCAGATACATTTGTAAGAGTAATTCTCGATACGGGTAGCCAGAAAAGTTACATAAGTAAGTTTATTGCAGAAAAACTACAATTAAAGTGCATGGGAGAGGAAACAACAGTTCACGGACTGTTTGGAGGAATAGAGCGCAGTGAAAAGCATAAAAAGTATGTCGTCACGTTGAGTGATGTTTTTAATTCGTATTCCTGCGAGATAGAAGTAATGGATCAAGAAAGAATATGTACACCTATCCCAAAATTAAACGATTCGGTATTGCTTAACGAATTAAAGGAACATGGAATTTTCGTCAGTGACGCTTCCATGAGTGAGAGTTATTGCCTATTTGAAAGGGAACCAAATGAAATACATATCTTGTTAGGGGCGGACGTAATATGAAATTTACTAAAAGGAGAAGAAGTTAAGCATTTGAGGGGAGGATTAGTGGCCGTAAACACGCATTTAGGATGGACAGTCATGGGAAAATTGAAAGTTGAAAAGGAAAAGCATTCCAATGTGCTTTTATCATTATATGTTAGTGACAATTGTATCAAAGATCTTTGGAGTTTGGATGTTATCGGAATAAAAGAACCTTGTGAAAAGAAGACTAGAATTGAACTGGAAGAGGCTGCTCGAGATCATTTTGCGAGAAATGTCTCGAGAGATGAAGAAGGAAGATATGTAGTTAGTTTACCTTGGATTCAAGATCATCCACCTTTATTGAACTGTAAAAACTTGGCTGAAAGAAGACTGAAAAATTGTGTTAGATCCTTAGAACGTAGCTGGAATTTAGGAAATTATGAAGCAGTTTTTCACAGTTGGCTGGATGAAGATATTATTGAAGAAGTTCAGAAGGACGCAGACACGAAGAATGAACACTATCTACCGCATCATCCCGTATATAAAGATAATTCCACTACGAAAATTAGACCAGTGTTTGATGGATCGGCGAAGGAAAAGAATTTCTCCTCGGTAAATAAATGTCTTGAGAAGGGGCCAAATATGGTAGAACTGATTCCAGCGATTATCAATAAATTTCGGCTACGTAAATTTGGCATAACGGCAGACATTGAGAAGGCATTTTTACAGATAGGGCTTCAAGAAGATGATAAACCTTTTCTGAGATTTTTGTGGAGGGAGAATGGAGATAAGGAGAATACCAAGATCTATCAGCATAAGAGAGTTGTTTTCGGGATCTCAAGTAGTCCTTTTCTGCTTGGAGAGACCCTGGAACATCATCTAAAACAGGTCACAGGACATTTGGAAGTTACAGCGCAGAAGCTATTAGAATCATTTTACCTTGATAACTGCGTAACGAGCGTAGACAATGAAGAAGAACTGAGAAGATTTATGATCGAGTCGCGAGAGATTTTGAGCCCAGCAAAATTCAATTTACGTGGCTGGGAGCATACCGGTGTGTCTGCAGGAGGAAAAAGTACTATATTGGAGAAAGAGAAGAAAGTTCCTGTTTTGGGGTTAATTTGGAAACCTAATAAAGACACCTTATCTGTTAACTGGGAAGAAACCTCAAAATTTAATGAAACTCCAATAACTAAGCGCAAAATACTCTCAGCTGTTCATCGGATCTTTGATCCAATTGGGTTTACTTGTCCCGTAACTTTGAAACCAAAAATCTTATTACAAGAATGTTGGAAACTGGGAGTCACTTGGTATACAGAATTACCTTTCTCAATATCAAGAAAATTCGAAAAATGGAAGGAACAATTGAAGTGTTTGAATAACTTAGAAATCCCTAGATGCATATCAAAGGAACTCTCCCCAAACAGTGATTTATCTCTCCATGTATTTTGTGATGCGAGCAGGACTGCTTACGCGAGTTGCGTATTTTTAAGAACTGAAATTGATGGAACTATTACGCGTCAACTTGTACAAACCCGTGCTAGAGTTTCCCCAATAAAGGCAATAACTAGACCTAGATTAGAACTTTTAGCTTGCACCATTGGATCTAGACTTGCGAATACAACAAAATCTGATTTAGGACTAGAGGATGTACCTATTTGCTGCTGGTCAGACTCCGTAAATGTACTGTATTGGATAAAAGGCAAAGAAAATTGGGGTACATTTGTGAACAACAGGGTACAAGAAATTCGTCGGCTCACGAACCCCGAGGACTGGAAACATATTGCAGGAATTCTGAATCCAGCTGACCTCCCATCTAGAGGATGTAGTGCTGAAGAACTTACTGAATCGTTATGGTGGGAGGGACCAAGTTGGCTGAAGAAACCTCGCAAAGAATGGCCATTGTCTGAAGCGTGTCCGGATTTTGCAATTATCAATTCGGAAAGAAAAAGATCTGTTGCTTCTACAGTTAATAATGAATTGAAAGAATTGAATTATCTTTCGGGAATTTCTTCATATGAAAAGATAATAAGAGTCACGACATGGATTTTCCGATTTTACAATAATATTAGAAAACAACAGAACGACAGAGACTTCGTAGATTTAAACACCCAAGAAACGGATGCAGCAGAACGAGCAGTATTGAAAATAGTGCAAACGCAAGGCTTTCCCAACAACACTAATTCCTTAATCTCTCAAATTCAATTGCTAGGTCAATTGAGGAATTTCTCGCAGTCTCAGAAGGAAGACGTTATCAAAGAAGGTGACATCGTATTGATTGGTGATACTAATTCGAAAAGAATCTATTGGCCACTTGCTAAAGTGATGAAGCTTATCCCAGGTAGAGATGGTAGAGTACGAGTAGTGGAAGTGTCGACGGGAGGTGGTTCTTTCTTACGACCAATACAGAGACTTTATCCATTGGAAGTAAGTGGAGCTGATAAGACAGTTTGGCAAAAGCGAAATACCAAGACAGTAGATGACAGAGTTTGAGTTCCAGTATCAGCAATATGAACTCAAAGGTGGGAGTGTGTCGCGACTCCTCTTCCAACGAGGACGTACCTAGACGCTCGAACTTTTCCACCAATCCAGAGCAGGCATCTTCAGCCAGGACTCTTTTGAATAATATTAGAGAATTGGTGGGAAAATAACCCAAAGACATTAATATGTGTAAATTAACATTCGAACTCTCATGAATGTGAAATTATGTGTATAATCAAACTTTTCTTAATGCGAATATTTTTAAAGAATTTTATCAGCATGTAAATAACCATTGTTTTGTTATAGTTGAGTGGCAACAGTTTGTTGACGCTTGCGCGGGGGAGAATGTAAATAAGCAGAGGCGATTTCGCCGCCATCAAATAAAGACGTGTTCGTTCCATTGGCTTTCTCTTCCTTTGAATTGGATATGGATTCAATAATTCTATTTCAGAAAGCGGATCTCCAGCTCTCAACAACGCTCCCGGCCCGTGGAAACTGAGGTAGGCGTAATTTAAATAATTTGTTGATTTTACGTCTAAGCTATTGTCACATACACTGTAAAAAATATCCGTTTTTTTCCCGGACTTTTTCCGTATATTTGACGGTTTAAAGCTGTTTTGTTAACAAAACGGTTTTTCACCGTTTTCCGCTCCAGCCATAAACGGTTTAAAACCGTCAGTTCAAATTCTATTTTTCGTCATATGGTATTGCTTTCCGCACGATAACTTTCCCTTTTCTTAAATGTAATTTTATTGCATTCATTTCATGATTTTAATAGGGTTCCATCTCCGCTGTTGTTTACACATGTTGCAGTAACCTGTTGTCACTCATGAAAGCTAACCTTAAAACACTTGTTCTGGCAATAGTTGATTTTTACACCACTAGGTGGCGCCATTAGAGCGATAGTGACTTTAAAACTCAAATAGATTATTTTTTCTTCATTTTAAGAAGTCTCCGGTGGTCTAGTGGTTAGAGCGACTGCCTTTTATTTCCAAGAACGCGGTTTCGATCCCCGGCTCAGAGGAGTTAGAAGTTTCGTCACCATCTTGCATCGAAATAGTCCAAGTAAGTTCAATTAAAAATTATATTAATTGAAATTATTAATTAAGCCTTGATTAATTAATATTCCTAATTGATAATACACATCAGCACATTTCAACTCAACTCGAACAGAAGGAGAAAAACAACTGAACTCAGTCGATGACGTCACTTACTTCGATGACTTAATTTTTACGGAGAAAATTTGATTTCATACGGTAAAAAACCGTTGTGACTACGGATTTACTTCGTAACTTTTATGGGAAAAACTTGTTTCTGTATGGTAAAAAACCGTTGTGCCTACAGATTTACTTCGTAACTTTTACGGTTTTGCACAACCAAGCCAGCTGACAGTTTAAAACCGTAAATTTTACGGGATTTTTTTTACAGTGTAGAGAACCAGAGACCACTTGCTTTTCAATGTTTCGGATAGTCATCACTAGATCAAAAATTTTACATTATGGGATATTTTTAACAGTATCAAACAGTTTTAAAGTTGCCTACCTTACGTGCACAATAAAAGTTCGGATCCACAAAAATTCATATTGATAGATGATAACATGAGAATTTTTCCTGCTAATTTCAGTGTGTGTGTGTGTTGCGTTACTTGTCTATTATCCTTCTCAATTTTAAGCTACCATTTTTTCTTGCCAATTTCATGTCAGGTGTATTGTATTGTGTTGTTTCTCATACCATAACTAATAATTTTTCATCACTTCAAAATTCAAGTATGCCCTTTGGCCCCGTAAATCAAATCGATACCAATTACGGACAGTCTGTGTACAACTGCACTCATCTAAGAAAACCAAAGTGCGCTGTTTCTTATGGACACATCGCTCGCGGGTCAGGACAATCTACGAGAGCAAGGTATGCTCTTCCCTCCACGTATACCCATTCAACTGACAGGGAACACCTTGAGTCCGAGCTCGGGGGTATACATTGGCGTTAATGTTAATGTGTGTGTGTGTCCGCAAAATATTGAGTTACGAACATCTATTATGCTTCTTACGAATTATACCAAATTGTCTTCATGAAGGTAGATGAGGCAGAGGGAGTGTTTACATATTGTAATATTATTCATCGAGAGTGCGTAGGATAGATTTAAGACTTTCCATAACATGCGAAGACATTTATTATAATAATGATTTTCAGAACCGAATTAATTACGTTAAAACATCAATTCATGACTGAAACAGAAATACCTCTTCTGCTATTGCGTAAGTTTAAGAACTAAATTATCCCATATATCCTTTCTTGTCCTTACTTTTGTCTTATCCTTGTTTGCGTATATAAATTAATCCCATCTTTTTAAATAACTTTCTATACACAATTATGCTAAATAAATTCGTCTTTAAAAAATTTACGGAGATAACGAATATAAACGTAGTCGTGAAGACTTATAAATTACTGATAATAATAATAAAAATCTAAAAAATAAATCTTGATTGTATTATTCTACAGTAAAAAGAGATTAAAAAATCGCATATTACAGATATATCTGTTTTGTCTTTTCCTTGAGCGTAGTTATGTCTATCATGAATTGTTATAAATGTATTATTTAATCTTAAATATCTCTTTTTCCTTCGTTACTTTCCTTAATGTATTTGAATGATAAAGATACTAAGCATGCTTTTCAAAGATAGAAGGAAAATATTAGAAGAAATATCTAATCTGTAAAAAGCTTAAAATGATCATTGTATTATTTCTTAGATTTAAAAATGTATGGCAGATGCTTTTTATCAAAGCACTTTAAGTTTGAGTGAATAATTCAATGTCTAGACTAAATTGAAAGAAATACATTTATTTATGATTCGATGTATGAACATTTACCTCAGGAAGTACTTGTAACTGAGTTATGCTTGTGAATGTTAAATGAATCAGAGCATTTTGTTAAAGAATATGTTAAGTAATTTCTTTCGGAGTACAATACTTTAATATTCCATTTTAGCAAATGGAAGCTGATGATACATTGTAGATAAATTTCCTGAATATGTTAGATATCTGTTATTACTTATTTTAAAATTTTCTCCAAAATGATACTATGTTTTCTAATAATTCTATATTTTTACTTAAGCATTTTTACCATAAATTAAACAGATGCAAATTTAAGGTAGAAAATTTGCATATGCTCAAATATTTGACCATTTAAATATTCTTTTTTTATGCCTAGCAATATTTAGAGCAATCTCGAAATAATTTCCCTTAAATGAATTGATAGGAAAACATCACATTTTAATTAAAACGGACGTGTTCAAGGCTAAATTAATATGTATCTATCACATTATCTACTTAAAATATCCAATACTATTATTGCTTTTTTTCAATAACTTTAATTGCATAATATATTTAAATACTGTAAAATAAATTTGCACAATTCAAAAGTTGTATGTAAGCATCACGAAGGTTAACATTTCATTCAGATATTTTGCATCCAGAAGGAACCAATTTCTTTTCTTCATACTATATAATATTATAAGATCTAGGACTCAAACTAGCATTCAAAAGTTAAGGTAGTAAAGGTTGCTATTTAATTTCAAACGAAATGACTCTTTGACAGTGGAGTAAATATTGCGCACTCAAAAATTACATTAGAATGGTTAACGCAGAAATGAATAGAGATACTGTTAAGACTGAAACAAAGAAAACGCTTTAATTTAGTAGAAAGATGGTTATACAAAAAAATAACATCTGGAAAAAAGAAAAAAATAATATGTATACTATTACCTACTATATATATATATATATAGTAGGTAATAGTAAACATATTAATAAGCAAACATTAATAAAAATCATTGTTATAATTAATTGTAACAAAAGTACAATTAAAAACTAAATCAGTAAAACTACAAAAACCTTATAAATTAAATCGATTCAAAATGAAAAAAGCGGGCGTGTGGACTTACGACAAAAGCGAAGCTTCTTTCGTTTTTCTATGCAATTAAATGTACAATGGTGGAATCACACTCTCTCTGTTTCTCTTTCTGTCACTTCCCGCCCAAATATAAAACAAAACAATTAAAAATTCTATAATTATTTATTTATAATAATGATAATAAGTACAAATGTATATAAACTCATTATTTATTTATAATTTATGAATAAAACAGATAAATCAAAATATAAGGCATACAAGCAGTTATTGAAAATCTATTTTACTTTATTTAGTGTTTTATTTTTTTTACATTTTTGTTAATCTTTATATTCAAATAAAATATATCTAATCTAATAATCATATTCTAACATGGAAACAACTGGTTTGTAATAAAACAAATATGATACAAATGTCTGCGATAATATTTTATTAATACACCTGGAAAAAACTTCATCAATGGTTGTGTGAAACTTTGTCATCGACACTTTCGTATTACTGTTCATAATTAAATTAAATTCATCAAAAAGAAATTTTACAAATAGCTCTGATTTTTTATCCGCAAAATTAATATTAAAATCACCAACCAAAATAAGTGGCATTTTATGGTAATTGTGGCCAATCCATCGAGCAATTAATCTTAGGAGAACCAGAAAATTCCAACCATACTCAGCAAACGTTGAACTCAAACGGTACTTGCCTACGGTAGCTGTACTCTCTCAATCGGTATTCAGCATTCATTGAATTCTAATTGTACCAACTTTCCAAGTGCACCACTCGCTAAACCACCAGAAACGTCAATGTTTTTTGTAATTATATAAAATTAATCTTTAACAAAAGTATGCAGTCTACTCTCTAACAGCATGCGCGCATTCAGTATCAACATGTTTATACACACAGTCTACGAGAGTATGGGTACACGTGGCCGCATCGTTGCGCCTGCGTTAGTATGGCGTACTTCCGTCGCGTGCAGGAATGGCACTAGAGTTTGCCCGACGGGGGGGCCAATTTTCCCGACAGGGGGGCACGACGGGGGAAGAGTGTAATGAAATTGGTCTCAAATTTTCTCCAGATTATTATTTAGCAATACAAATGAATACCGGTACAAATATTTTCCCCGACGGGATACAAAATTTTTCCCCGATGGAGGGCCCTGCCCCCTGTTCCAATCTCTGGCTCCACTCCTGGTCGCGTGACTATATTTTTGCGACTCCCCTTCCCGAAGCCTGCGTTAAGAAGCTTCGCTTCAATAAAGCTGGCCTATATATATAAACATATATTCACACATAAACATCAATTAAATATCAAAGAATACATTTACAATTATAATACCTATATATTAGAACCAGACATAATAGAAAAATAATACAATAACAAACTTTAATATCATAGTCTAAAAGACATGAAAAATCGAATTTAAAGTACATCCGAGTAAAGATTAAAAAATGCGAACTTGTAACTCGATATCCGAACAGGCGCAAAACTTGTAACTCGATATCCGTTAACAAACCCTTTAATGCTGGTCATCGCCATAACCCTCCGCCGTAACTCCACAGTATGCGACCTTTTGGCACGTAAAAAATGCATTCTTACTTTGCTCTATCTTATTGTCACATCTTACTTTTGTTTTTAATTATAAAAATTCTTCTCTTTGCTTCTTGGTTTGACCTTAGTAATGGAAATCAGTGTAATAGACCTTACGGCGTCACTGATTGCAAGAAAATGTCAAACTCTTTATCTTTTTAGCAGTTCACATTGATTTTATCCCTGACGAACCGTCAGTGTGCTTTAACTATATTTTCATTTTACGATATATATATATATATATATATATATATATATATATATATATATATATATATATATATATTAAAGTTAAATATTTCAATTAATCAAAACATGTGTTATATTTTCAATATACACAACTATTAATCTAAAAATTAAAATTAGAATCAAATTAACTTATCAATAATCATACAAATAAAATACAAAAGATAGTTTCATTGAAGACTATAACACTATGAAAAAGGACAATCTAGAATTGGAATTCCATATATATATATATATATATATATAGGCGTGTGTATGAAAATAACAGAGGTATGAAACCAATTAGCGTAACGTAATGTTGTCAGAAGCGGCTATATAAGACAACAGGTGTCTGGAAAATATGTTAGATCGGTTCCTCCTGCTACAATGGCAGGTTATGAAGATTTAAGTGACTTTGAACATGTTGTTATAGTCGGCTCACGAGAGATGAGACATAGCATTTTCGGAAGTATGAAGCATAGCAAGGATGAAATTTGGATTTTCGAGCACGACCATTTCACAAGTGTACCGTGAATTTCGGGCATCTGGTAAAACATCAAATCTCCGATGTCGGTGCGGCCGGAAAAAGACCTTGAAAGAACTGGATCACTAACAAGTAACGAGAATCCTTAAGGGGAGTTGAAACCCTAAGTCCGTTAACCCGAACCCTATTATTTCGATGTATCTTTTCTCAAAATCTATTATAGATTCATATTTAAAATTTTTTATACAAGCAAAGTACATCTTTCTCATTATATTGAAATGATTGATTTTTTTAAAAAAAGTCAAAAATTTAATTTTTACAAATTTTTTGTGTCAAAACAAAAAATGTGAAATTTTCCATTTCGATGTACCTTTTCTCAAAATTTGTTATAGATACATATTTGAAACTTTTTATGCAAGTAAAGTACACCTTTATCATTGTACTGAAATGAGCGTTTTCAAAAAAAACTCAAAAATTTTTTTTACAATTTTTTTGTGTCTAAATAGGGTAAAATTTCACTATGTCTAATTAAATATTTTGTAAATTAAAAAAATTACAAATTAAGCAAAAGCTCATTTCAGTATAATGTGAAAGGTGTACTTTACTTCTATAAAAAAATTTGAAACCCGTATCTATAACAGATTTTGAGAAAAGGTACATCGAAGTGGCCAATTAAACATTTTTTGACACAAAAAAATTGTAAAAAATAGTATTTTGAATTTTTAAAAAAATCACCTTAATATAATGAGAAAAATATACTTTACTTGTTAAAAAAATTTCAAACATGAATCTATAATAGATTTTGAGGAAAGGTACACCGAAGTGGCCAGTTTAACATTTTCTGACTTAGAGTTCCAACTCCCCTTAAACGAGATATACGAGCAGCACTTCCTGAAATTGCAAGGAATTTTAATGCTGGGGCATCAACAAGTGTAGGCGTGCGAACTGTTCAACGGAAAATCATTGATATGGGCTTTCGGAGACGAAGACCCACTCGTGTACCATAGTTGACTGCACGGCACAAAGCTTTACGCCTTCGCTTGGGACAGCCAGCACCGCTACTAGACTGTTGATAACTGGAAACATGTTGCCTGGTCTGACGAGTCACGTTTCCAATTGTATTGGGCGGATGGACGTGTACGGGTATGGGTACAACCTCATGAATCCATGGACCCTACATGTCAACAGGGGACTGTTCAATCTGGTGAAGCTTCTGTGATGGTATGGGGCGTGTGCAGTTGACGTGATATGGGACCCCTGATACGTCCAGCGACGACTCTGACAGGTGGTAGGTACGTAAGCATCCGGTCTGATCACCTACTCCTATCCATGTTCATTATGCATTCCAACGGATTTGGACAATTCCAGCAGGAAAATGCGACATCCCACACATTGAGAGTTGCTGCCAACACTTTCATTGGCTACCTAAGTCCCCAAACATGAAAAATATTGAATATATTTGGCATACTCTGCAACGTGCTGTTTAGAGAGATCTCCACCGACTCGCACTCCTATGGATTTGTATACTGCCCTAGAGGATTCGTTGCTTGAATTGTCACCATGACACTTTCAGACATTAGTCGAGTCCATGCCACGCCGTGTTGCGGCTATTCTGCGTGCTCGTGGGGCCTTACACGATATTAAGCAGATGTACCAGTTTTTCTGGCCTTTCATTGTAATTCACCCTTCTATATATTTATATACACACACAATCGTACAAGGAGACATGTCCTCCTTTAACCAAAATCTTTTCTCGACATTTTTTCAGTGTACTCTATACAAGATTATAGAACAGTTCTTGGGCCTCTTATAAATATTGATTGAGACTTAAATTAAGAGGTAACGCTGGACATTCCATTCGAGCGATATCCTAAGTTTCCAGCTGTTCATAGACAGCATGAGTCGTTTATTGTCTGGTGTTTTCGCCTATAAATAGAAAATTTGGCCCAATGACCCAACAAACGAAAGGATTAATTGCTTGAAAATGGCATAAGAAAAACAGGAAGCTCAGGTCTCCCGTTTTGCAAAATGCCACCACACATGTGACTTCCAGAACAAATGAAATGTCTATCACTTTGATATTATTCCGATGAAACCTGATTTCTCTCTCTCTATAGAAGTTGATGACAAAAAAGAATCGTCAACCTAAAGCGATTGTAAAATGTGAAGAGAGAATGAGCCCATTTTTGATCCATTCAATTTCTGTTATCTTACTCTTCGCCATTGGAAATCCATCCGCAAGGCTGTCAACAAACCCTGATACGAGAGGTCGGAAACGACATCGACCTTGGTACACATACAAACGATAACACAAATTTACGACTTTAATCTCACTTCATTTCGAGGCAGATTAGGTTTGATCAAAAATGGACCAGCGAAATCCATTCCTACTTTAGAAAAAGGACGAGATGGAGTAATACTGTCTGAGGACAAATTACCCATTAGTTGCTGATAAGGTTGAGATCTCAATCGTAGCACAAAGTGCAATTGTGTATCTCTTGGCGTAAAATGGAACGGCCATTGACAAACCAATATTTCTGCCGAAGTAAAGACATCACAAAAAGAAGACCAGCATGAAAATGCCTTTCATGAAATGATCGAATCAACAACCTCGTTATTATATGCCGAGATGGCAGGAGCATGGGGTGTTTTTGATCCAATATTAGAGACAGAGCAAGACGACCACCTGCCATGAGCAAGATGACCACCTACTCGAATGATGCTCGGCGTATCACGAAAAATATTCAGAGACAGTAATCTGTGCGCCCTAGGCAATAGATTTTGCTGCCTTAGTAGCTCAATTTCCACTGAAAACTCCTGCTGTGGAACAAGTGTGAAATCTTTTTCTCGAAGAAATGGTTAAGATTGTAGACTTTTGTCTTAAATATTAACGGAAGAAGTAATGTTGATAGTCTGAGTAATTTTTTGTTCTAAAAATCATAGTTCCAGAAAGAAATATCAGCTTCATAAAACTAGATTTGTTTTATGTTACCATGAAGTAAACTTGAATAATTTCTTACTCGACAGTCATTTAGATCAGTTCTTGTAAGCTTCGGGCTGCGACCTCAACTATGATCGGCAGGAAAGATCTACAGTAACAAAAGCCTCTGACATCATTATCTTCCTGCGAATTCTTTAACATTATAAGCAGCATTTGTTTAGAAAATTAAGCAGGCTAATATTTTCGTAAAATTTTCTAAAAAATATTTTAATAGAATTTCCTTCTGTATAATGTTAATTAATGTTTCGTTCCCTTACTCATATTCCACGTTTAGCAGAGTGCCAGTATTTTTTCTGATGAAACTTAAGTCGCAATAAATTTTCCCACCAGAAATTTTGTCGGTTTAACGGTTTATGAAACGTTGTTTTCTGCGTGATGAGTTTCATACCGAATTTATTTCAATATCAACACAATCACATATTGTTATTGATGGCATTTAGTATACTGACAGTCACTATACTTTTAATTTGATTCCAAATTCAATTAATTGTATTGAAATTTTTAAAATATAACCTATTACGGCTGTAATTTCGAAGACACCCAAAATCGTTGCTTCTTTTTAGATTTATGTGTAAAGACACAGCATTATCTGATTTCAATGTTTTCTATCTGTAAGAAACAGTTGAAATAGCACAGCTAAATCGCATAAACATCCACTAATGCACTTGAAAGGCCACTATTTCACTTCATCTGTCTCTCTATCCCGTGTTCCCCTTACTTTCATCACGGCAGTGGTTTTTGCTAAATTGGAAGCCGCAAATTATATTTTTCCATCAGAAATATTCTCACTGGCGGAAAAGGTTTAAGAAACTTTGATTTCTGTTTCCTCAAATACCAACCTGAATAATTTAAATATGAAAACATTCACAACTTCTTATTGATGTGACTTATGCTGATAGTCGCATATACTTTTCAAGTTGATTCCAATCCCAAATCAAAATCGTTAAAGTATTACTTATTATGGCTGAGATTTCCAAGACGTCTAGAGTCATTGTTTATTTTCAGATTTTTGTCCAAGGACCCAGCATTAGCTGACTTTCAGTGTTTTCTCTCGGAGCCCGATCTGTAA
>BGPR01042820.1:0-11961 GCA_013235015.1 Araneus ventricosus
TTATTTAATTTTAAAATGAGGGAGTCCTTTGTTGGACACCCTGTATAATGACCGGTTATTATATATAATTACTGCGGTGATAATATATTGTCGCTTTTCTGCCTCATTAGTCTTATGTTTGGGAAGAGAGTTTTGCAGGGGTAAGTATGGGATGGCCGGGCCTGGACCCCTCACCTTGGCGACAAATAGATGATTACAGAAAATGCGACCCTTTTCTCGATATCTCTATTAGGAAAGAAAATACGCTTGAATGTACGAGAAAACTCCATGTGACGTCACGGCCTGTCGGGGAGAGTATAAGGGCCGCGCTTGGATCAGAGAGGTGTGTGTTGATCGACTGGAACGACTCTGGAGTTTCTTCGGGCGGTGCGAGCTAGAAAGCTGGTGAGCTGAGCGCTATTGAAAGTGTTGTTATTGTCGTATATTTTTTAGCTTCAATTTATTTGTGTCCTCCTTTTGTTGAAAGTGAAAAGTTGGTCCTCTTAATATTGTTACGAACATGGAAAGTCGCTTCCCTGAAATGCTAGTCTTATGGTTGGGAAGAGAGTTTCACTGGGGTAAGTATGGGATGATTGGCAGCAGCCAGGCCTGGACTGCTGATCTTGGCGACCATTTTGGCGACGTCGGCGAGAAATCGAAGATTCCAGAAGACGCCATTCTTTTCTTGATATCTCTATTAGGAGAGGAGATACACTTGAATGTACTAGACGATTCCATGTGGCGTCACGGCCCGTCAGGGAGACTATAAAAGATCCGCACTTGGATCACAAAGCAGTGTTGATCGACTGGAACAACTTTAGAGTTTAGTCTGCAGTGCGAGCTAGAAAGCTGGTGAGCTGAGCGCTATTGAAAGTGCTGTTATTGTCGTTATTAACGATTTGCTGACTGTTTGTGTTGCGAAATCTCAAAGTGCTGAATTGTTATTACCTGTGAATTGTTGCCTGTTTACGTTGCTAATCTGTGCAAGCTCTATTGTTTCCTATTACCTGTGCTACGTGTTTTCCTGCATATTTGTGAATAAACCTTCATTCGCAATTATCCTGCGTGTTCGACTTTTTACACCATACACCCACAGAACGATTTTTGTAACAATATAATAACAAGTTATGCATACTAACCCGTGAGGCGCCACGACTCACGTCTGCGATTCGAATCATCTATCTAATTAGATGACTCCTCTGCTATCTCTTAAATAGAGGAGGGGGTCATCTGATTAGATAGTAGGTATGAATCATATTTGATCGTCGTGCGAATCGTATTTGATTCATATGGCGATCAATGAGTTAATCGTAACATGTATACCAAACTACTGGTAATATGGACGAGTTTTCTGTTTTGTTTATTTACATTAAATGTGGCGACTACGTAATTCCCTGTGTATTGCTAAGGGGTCTATTCTGGTACCCCCGGTTGGGGGAGACGTCACTTTCCCGCCGTTAACAACGAAAAAATGATCGCCCTAACTCCCACCAAAGTACCAGAATAGACCCCTAAATCAATGGAATCTTCAAAGCTGAAGTCCATGACTGCGTAATTTCAGTGTAAATGCTAAGTCAATGGAATCTTCAAAGCGGAATTCCAAAAGTCATGCGAATAAAGTCAAGGTTTTTAATGTAAGTAAAAAAATCCC
This sequence comes from Araneus ventricosus, assembly GCA_013235015.1. Lineage (NCBI taxonomy): Eukaryota > Metazoa > Arthropoda > Arachnida > Araneae > Araneidae > Araneus > Araneus ventricosus. The sequence continues at coordinate 1,631 of BGPR01042820.1, forward strand.
GAAAACTCCACCATATCAAACTACTAAATTCAAAACTTTCCCATAAATTTCTGCTGTATTCGAATCCGAGTAGCTAAGCTTATTATCATTTTCCTATGCCTCTTGGGCGACTGCCTTGTGCAACTCTTTGGAAAAAGAGGCTGTCTTTCAGCATTCTGGCAGAACGTCGCCATTCATCTCTTTGGGAGCATACAATAGACAACCATCGCTTGGCTTACGAAATATCGTCCAGATACTTCGAGTATTTGCAATGTGTGTACACTTGTTACATTACTGAATGGTGTGCCGGATATTTGTTACGTTATTATGATGATATCTTAAAGAAATAGCTAAGAGTTATTCTATGGATAACAACGAGGTAAGTTGTTTTACTTGTTCATGCTTATTTACATAAGATGAATGCTTTTAAAATTTTATCTGTTGAATGTTATGATAATTTTTTTCATTGAAATGCCTGTCTACATTAAAGTTTAGTTTTAAAATACGAAATTTGAAAAACTGATGATTTTAAAATTAAGTCGGGACAATTTCGAAGTCTTAAGTGTATAAAATGAAACTTTGTACTAATTTTGCCAGCAAAAATAATTTTATGCAAAATTACTATGGATGAATTGAAAAATATTTTGCTGAAGAAAAATTAGTTTGAGCTAAAGTTCGGATTTTGAAGTCGGATGTGCAAAAAAATAAATGAATTTCCCATTTAAATTGTAACCATGGCATTTTACTGACATTTTTGCCCCAAAATGGATAAATATTTTAAATATCATCTTTCCCCGAAAAAGGCAGTTCCTTCCTTTGAATATTAGTTTGCGACGTTGGTTTTCTGTCCTGCAACAAATAAAGAAAATGCGTTGTCTCGGATTTTGTATGGAACTGTAAATGCATGTAATGAATTAATCAAAATACTTTCTTGGTGTGGTGCGGAAGTTTGGAGAGGGGGTGCCATCTGGGGTGTCGTCCTCGCCATCTGACCGTGGTTTAAAATTACGAGGTCCATCCCAATATATCCGTGTTGCTTCAAAACGGGACGTTATATATATATATAAACACCATTTCATTTCCCCGTATCTAGAATCGTGTACATGAAATGGAAGCATACAAGAAAAAATTTAAAACCAATTTAACGTTAATATAACTAAAATAAACCAAAACACTTGGACAATTGTGTTCTTGAAAATTTACTCGATTATTTAAATCTGTGCAAAAATATTCTGAAAGGCTTTGGAAGATTTCTTGGACAAAGATTTCTTCTTACAAAATATTGTAATTATTAAAGATTATGTAAGAAATGAATTTATTGAAACCAATTTTTAACATTTTCATGCTATACGTGCCTTCCTCAAATTATACTTGAACCCTAGGTAAATGGGGAGTTTACGGTACACACCCGTTTCTCGCCAATTTTCTTGGAGCAATTTCATTTGCCGTTTCCAATACTCATTTGGATGTGCAGTGCAATTTCTATTGCTCTCTTGCGCATGCGTCACCTGAAAAGGAGAGATTGAGCACGCAATGCCTGCGGCATTTTAAGCAGGTACCAGGCAAATGTTTTAAACTTTAAAAAACATCATCGGCTTCGCTTTCAGCATAGCGGAATACTAGTAGCTTCGCTTATTCATTGAGAAACGAAACACACAGAAAAATATTCACGGTACTGAACCGATATTCAATCCGAAGAACTCGAAACGAAGTTTTATTCAAACTCTAATGAATCGACCAATCGCATGGAAGAATTGAACAAAACAGTCCACTCGAAACGTGGCGCAATGTAGCCTGATAAGCAAAACACCGATGAAAAGATCAATTTGTGCGCATGCGCTCGTGTCACTCGTTAAAAACCTCTAGACGCATCCAAAACAAATGTTCTCTCATCGCCGTTCTTGGCGGCAAAGAGTTGGCGATCCTAAGAGGAACGAAGTGTGTACCGTAAACTCCGCATAAAGCTAATTTACATCTTTGCTTTGAAATAGCAACGTTGCATCTTAATAGTGATTAAAAAATTCCCTAGACTGAGTTGTGACATTTTTATTGATCAAATTCAAAAATGGTTTGATTGTTCTAGTATTTTTAATTACGAAAGTAAGTTGTAGAAAGTATTTAAGAAAGTAAAGAGTGCGATACTGCTTGGAAACGCGTTCCTTTTAGCATTGGAACCGGATAAAGTGGAGAACTGAAAACAAAAAAAATTCAGTCTCGTAATGATGAAAATTGGTAATTGTTCCTGAGTAAAAGGGCTAAGGGCTAACATCCTGCTCATCTGACCTGGTTCAAAATTACGAGATCCATCCTAAAATAGCCCTCAGTTGTTTCCAAAAACGGGATGTTTCAATTCTCCATCGGATAGGGAAGGTACATACTAACAATTTCCCTTACTGTGGCTCAAGTTGCAACAAAAGTATTGTCTTTTGTGATTCTTATTGTTAGGTGAAAAAAAGTTAGTGTTTTGACTTAAATAAGCCGTAAGGTCACGACGAAACAATTTTTCTGACCACCTAGACCAAAATCCTGGATTCGTTACCGTTCCTGATAAAAATCAAAATACGGTGCTCTTTTTACATCTTTCAAGCGATCAGAGGAATAGTAGTGTAAATGGGGGGAAAACCTCTTACGTAGGTAAGGATGAAGGTATGTTCTCCGGCGTATGCTCCAGAATTGGTTTTTTGGCTTGTGCCGGGTTAACAAAACTTAAATCTCGAATAGCCCACAAAAATCTGCCTTCGTTTCAAAATGCTTAAAAGGCAAGAAAAAATTGCCATCAAAAGACGGGCTAAAATTATTGCCGATCTGATTCGGTCAAGAAAAAACAAAACAAAAAAACCCCAAAAAAATGGCACCCTCCGATAAAGGCCTCCATATTATTTTCCCTTACGTAAGTAAAAATGCATGGGGAGAAAAGAGGTAAACATTTCACAAATGCGTATTATTACCCTAGGTATCCGAACACGTTCGGAGCACTTTTTTCTTAAATTGTGAAATAGAAACACCAAAATACGTTTTTTAGATTCGAATTTAATAAAGATTAATAATAGCGTATGATTTTTGAGTATAAATTATTACAAATTTGCAAAAATCTTCAATTTCTGCTGATTTTTAGAGGAAATTCCCAAAAACTTCAAACATGCTACAGGTCAAACTTTTGTAATAATTCAAATAAAACAAACATTAAAATAAACTGCATACTATGGACTAGTGTTTGTACTAGAATCTTAACATTCTTTGGATAAATAAAAATTTTAGAGCTAATCGAACAATCATTATAAGATTTTCAGCAAATTTTCTGTCATTTTTCAAATAAAAGACCATAATTTAAAAAAATATTGTTACAATATACATTATTCTAGTACATTCACTAGAGAAACATTTGAAGAAAGTGTTCACAAAATTTCAGAACAATCGAATGATAATATCTTGAGTTATCATGTTTGAAGTTTGAGAAATATGCATAAAATCTAATTTTGAGAAAAATCAAATTTTAGTTTTTCCACGCGCTCAAATTATGTATATAAACTTTAAAACAAATTCCTAAAAATATACTGACATCATATTAGCTTGCAAAAAAGGAGTTTAAAAGAATTTTTGACAGGTTTCTGTCCCTTTAAATGACAGCTTTCGGCTAATTAAACGCCCACTTCCGGTTTTCGATTTGTTATAAAACAATTAATATCTCATCTTCTAATTAACGTACCGACAAAAGTAAGTATGTTTTAGAAAGGTAAATGAAATGAACTATCGAAAACATAAAAAATTTAAAAAAATGGAATTTTGGTCGAAAATCGACTTTCGAACGTGTTCGGATACCTTTACTGCTGGTACTTTCTTGTATATGTGGTTTATAAACCACACTTGCAGGTAAAGGGTTAACTGTGGAGAGACCGCTGGCGCCTGACAGAAAAGTACGCAAATTCTTCCACGCAAATTTTATTTCGTTGCTGAGCGTAGATGAAAGAATCTCCTCCCAAATAAAAATGGCGCAAGTTGTAGTAACGTATAGTTAAATGTATGAAAATAAGAAATTAAGGATATTACAGGGTGGTCATAAATTATTGGACCCATTTCAAAAATTAATAAAAGAAAACTAATAATGTGTTACAACTGTTTTTTAAAAATTAGAGCGCGTTTAAAAAAAGTTTTTTTCAGATAGTTAACGCTCCGTGACGGGGTGGTCTAGGTGGTGGTAAATTAGTGGACATCTCCCATTTTTGCGAGCCATTATCTGCGAAACTATTAAAGCTCAAAGAAAAATAAAAGCATGTATTTGTAGAGAATTTTATGCTCTTTAATTGTTCAAGTCATTTGTAATTCAAAAACTAAATTTTCGAGATATTAAAGAAAAAAGGGAAGCCAGAAAACGTCCATCGGCTTCTGCTGATAGGTAGCCATTGCGTATGGAAATCTCTTGCTGTAGCAAATTTAGAACGCCGTAATGGTACGCAACCTATCTAAAAAAAACTTTATTTGCTCTCTCATTTAAATAACGCAGTTGTAACACTTAGTTTTTTTTTATTAATTTTTGAAATGGTTTCAATAATATATGACCGCCCTGTATTAAAATAATACGATTATTAATGAGCATACAGGGTAGTGTCTGTCAGACGCCACGCGACTTTAGGTAAGAGGTGCGACCTCTGCAGTGTTAATATTATAGCGTACTTCTTTATTATTCTAAGTACTTAATTCAAATAAATATCCAATGTAAATTAATCGCTGATTTTATACTTTGCCTTTGTAATTCTGGCTAAGAGAGGGGTAGTTAAAATAGTGCGTAATGTATTCTTCTAATTTGGTTATCTTTCATAGTGTAGGTAGGGTATCACCTAAGATGCAATGAATGTTCTTCGTATGAAACATTTTACCCGTTGCACTCGAGAGGTCACCATTCTAGACGGTGCATCATTCTGACGTTTGACTTCGATGGTTAAAAAATACCTACAAAGGTTTTAAGAAATCGTAGAATAATTTTTCAGGAAAAATGAAGTTTACGCAAACATATGTTACATTACAAAGCAATAATATGAACTCTTGTGAATAATTATGCATCTAATTACTTTTCCGAGTGCAAAGGGTTAAAATACAAATATAGGAATGGAATAAGAGATGCAAACTGCAATCCGTTTTGGATTAGCAGTAGTTGTTTTCTATCTGGAATAAATGTTTTTAATGTTATAAATATTAAGACGATCAGGAACCTTCAAAATCATTTTTGAAATGTTCAACTAATTTGAAATTTTGGAGGCATTAATAGGAGCACTAAATAAGGTAACACACGAAACTTCACTGCAATATATTGTTACAAAGCTATAAAGTCGCTTCCCTGAGATGCTAAATTTGGCGACCATTTTGGCGACTTTGGCGACAAAAGGAATGCTCTAGAAGGACCTCGAACTTTCAACCTATTTCTACTGGTTTCATGAACTTTCTAGAGATCACGTCACTTCCTACGTAATGAAGTCACTTCCTGTTGAAAAGTATAAAGGCAAGCTCTCAAGCCAAGAAGAGTCGGTTGGATTTTGATCAGCAAGCAAGCTGGTGAGCTAATAAGAAACCTTTGAGCGCTGTGTTGAGAATTAATGATAATCTCTGTTGTGAATTCTTACTAGTGCTGTTTAATACTTGTGCTACGTTTCTTTTCCTAGAATATTTGTAAAATAAAAAGCTTTATTTTTTTAAAGTCCTGCTAATTGGATTGCATTCACGTACACCCACAAGACAATTTTGTCGCAATAATAATTTATTTCTGATTTATGAGTGTAAATGTAATTTTAATAACAATTAATGGCCTTTATGATAAATGCGCCAGGCGCTCCAAAATTAATCGAAATAACTAATTTTTTAATTGGTTACTCTAACCCTTTTCAAACAAAAATTGGGATTAATTTTTGTTTCAGAAAGGAATTTCAAAATGAATACACACAACTCCATACTATTGATTTTGGAGGAAAAAATATGCCCAATATTTGATATGGAAGAAAATATTTACAGTTTAATAACAAAATAACTTCAATATGAATGCCAAAAATTCTTCTCCATATGTCTTTATACTTATATAAAATGTCATGATATTTGAACAAAAATTGAAGAGCTTGGAACATTTATCACCAAGGCCATCAATTGTTACTAAAAATTACATTTATACTCATAACTAAGAATATATTGCAGTGAAATTTTGTGTGTTGTCTTGTGTACTGCTCCTATTAATGCCTGCAAAATTTCAAATTAATTAGTTGAATTTTTAAAAAAAAATGGTTTCGAAGGTCCCTAGTCGCCTTAAACTAATTGACCTTCCAGAGGGAGCGCGTATGCAGGAAATACTTATTTTGTGCATCGTATTACATGCTTCCATCGTTTTTTACTTTCTCGCATACGAAGTATACAAAGAGGAAGTATTGTAATCGTCAAAAAATTCGAACTCGAGGTTTTGACGAATCTCCACGTTTTAGACCTCCCCGAGTCCGAAAAACACAATTTTGGGATTATGTCTGTCTGTGAACACGATAACTCGAAAACTATTAGAGCTACGGGGATGAATTTTGGAATATGGTCTTTAAACATAATTTGTAGGTTTCTCTCAAATTTTGGAGAAAATCCGTCTAAGGGAAGTATGTCTGTCCGCGCTCATGTGAACACTATAACTCAAAAACTTGAATAGCTAGATGGATAAAATTTGGTTCACGATTTTATCGTCATGAATGTAGGTCCGTATAAAATTTTGGGCCAAATCCGTCAAAGGGTTGACTGTCTGTCGGTCTGTATAATTTACTTTTGAAAAGAATCTGTCATCTCTACGCGCATGCGTACTGGAAGCAATCTTCTGTGCACGCGAAGGCTATGGAGCGAATTGCGTCAGTTTGTCTTTGAGACGGCAAGAGCGGAAAATTGGTACTCACCTTTTTGAATTTGATTCTTTACCCAGATATTTTTCAGTCCCTATAATGAAAAACCTTCTGATAGTCATTGGATTCTGGGTAACAGTAGGTTCGAATTTTTTTATCCACGCGGGGGGAGGGGAAATAGCACCTTTCTGGGGAAGTATACGAGAAAGTTTAGGGGAGAACAGTTCCGCTGGTTGATAAATGTAAGTGTAATTTTTATTTATATAATCTTTGTTTAGTATGAAGCTAATAAATACAGATTACGTAAATAAGAGTTGCATTTATTTTTGTAAAAAAACGATACAAATATATAATGTGATGTACGATATAAGTATTTCCTGCATACGCGCGCCCGCTGGAAGGTTAATAATTAGTTTTAAATTTATAACATTAAAAAAACATTTATTCAAGATGGAAAATATCAACTACAGCTAATCCAGAACGGATTGCACTTTGCATTATATTCCTTATTTTATTCCTCTATTTGTCTTTAAAGTTCATAAGGATTATTGAAATAATTATCACTCTCCCACACAGATACCAAATAATAATCGTGACGTGATTTGGTCATCATGCCATGGTTTTACTAAATGCATTTCTGTTTGGCGCCAATTTACTTTGATGTTTTCCTCCTCTCCCACTCGAACTACCTGGAGGGGTGTAAATTGCGATAAAAGCATAAAATTTCATGAACGTAAACTTGAGTATTTTAATTCATTGCGGACATAGGAATCCTGAGAGGACCTACAAATAACAAGTATAAAAAATAACCCTAAAAAAACGCTTTTACCAATGCATTACAAAAGAAAACAAATAATTTTTAGATTTTTTGAGAATTTTTTTTCTATTTTAATGCATTGGTAAAAGAGTTTTATTTTTCTAGTTTTTAGTCTTGAATTTGTCATAATTCGGCATTATAAATATTTTGGGATTTTAGAATCAATTTTTCTTGAACTAATTCCAACAATTATTTTATTGAAAAGAGCTCTAAAATTACTGAAATATTGCATTGTCATCAAGACCCAATGAATGTACAAAATTTCAGAACCCTCGTGCATTAAGAAGCGAGTGAAAAATCGGTCACAAAATTCTGACCATACAAAAAAATATTTCGAACTTAAATCCATTTTTCTCAACTAATTCCAGCAATAATTTCTTTAAAAAAGATTTATAATAGGATCTACTTATTTTTATTGAAACATAGAAATTACTGTATAAAGTATTTTAGTTCTCAAAAAATACTACATATGGCTCCACTGAAACCTACCGAGTGCAAACGTAATTTTGCGAATTTATTTTTAAAAATTGATAATTGAGAGCTCTAAAATTATTAAAATATTGCATTGCCAGCAAGACCCAATAAATATACAAAATTTCAGAACTCTAGTGCATTAAGAAGTGAGTGAAAAATCGATCACAAAATTCCGACCTTACATACAAACATGAAACATTTCGAACTTGGCAAAAGCGTTTAAAAAAATTGTAAATGATGGGAAAACGTCAATCCCGTAAACTGGTTTGTTTTCTCAACTACCTAATTAGACGCCACCTTCTATGTTTGGAATACGTTGCCATTTTAATTCAATTGAGAACATAAGGTACAGTTAAGATGCTTATGGATGGCACGTAATTTTTGCATCGGATTATAACGTCTGTGAATGACTTAGTTTATAAGTTTAAAATTGCGATAATTCGATACACCTATGGCGTACGGCCAAACCAGTTAAGGGGTTAAAGACGGAAATATCAATGCGAGGTAATTCTGTATTTGATTTCTATTTGTTGCTTTTACGGAATGTCCTGGTTTTAAGCTTCGTAGACTTATTTTCGTGCGACGCATCCTTCCATAAAGGATTTACTGGGTGATGCTCCACACTTTAATTTATTCCAGTATCTTAAAGATGTTGGGTTTTATGCCTCCATTTGAAATAATTTGTGTTTTTTGGTTTTATCTCTTAAAATTTTTTGTAATTCATAGCTATTGAATGCAAGGAATTTTCTTTGCTATTATTGATATTCATTTTTAGATGTTTTTACTTACCACGATCTGGTGTAGTATAGCTTAATATGGCTGTTGTGCCATTAAACTAGTGTTCCTTAAACATCGATAGTTAAGTCGATAGTTTGGGAAAACTATCGACTTAGAAACTATAGATAGTTCCAGTCGATTGTGTTTAGGTCGATAGTTTTCAAACTATCGACTGAAAATGTGCCTATCGACAGTATTGTCCGGGAGAAAACAATCGATACCATCGATAGTTTTGAAACTATCGATTGTTTCAGTCGATAGTTCTGAAAACCAGATACTGTCGACTAGGCTTCGATAGTATCGATAGTCTATCGATGTTTAAGGAACACTACATTAAACCCATAACAAACAATACAAACCAGTGGCGGCGATTGGGTTGAAAAATGGGGGGGGGGGCAAAAATTTATAAACATCTAAAAGTGTCCGGGAGTATAGGGGGTTGACAACAAAATTTAAAAATTTAGCTACAAAATTAGCCAACTTGCTAATAATATTGCTTTTTAATAATTTTTAGTTTTAAGAGGTTAAAATGAAATTATTTTTTACAGCAAAAATAGGGGGCGACTGCCCCTACCCCCGACTCCCCGCCACTGCTTAAAACTCCAGGTTTGATGTAGTTTTCATCAGTGACGGCGATTGGATGGCAAAAGTGGGGGGGGGACAAAAAATTTATATATACCTAAAAGCACCTGAAGTATAGGCGGTAAACAAAATTAAAAAATTTAGCTACAAAATTAGTTTTCTCGGACACTATTGTTTTTTTATATAATCCCTAGTTTTAGACAGCTAAAATGAAATTAACAACTTAATTTTTTTCCGCAAAAAGTGTGTGGGGGGGACTGCCCCCTCGCCTCCCGATTCAACGCCACTGATACAATTGTATTTGTTATTCATAATCGTATTAGTTTCTCGAAACCAGATCTCAATTCTGTGCAATTTGAAACATTTTTTGTTAGTTTTTCTCTAAAAATTAGTATTTGAGTATATAAAATGAGATTTTCAGTTTTCGGTTCTATTAATACAATTTTGTTTTCTTTTCAGTTCCCGTTCTTCCGGAACAACGAATTTCTCTGAAGAAGTTTCTGCAATGAAAGTGCCGTGCTGATGCCATTCTCCAAACACCTAGTATGATTTGGATTCTTGAGAGAAAAGAAATGGATAAAAGTTCTACATAAAGGGAAGCAGACGTTTCAGTGATGCAGTGAACGGTTCAATTCCTGCAACTTTCTTCATGGACTTCATTTGAATGGATTGAGTAAGCTTACATAAATTCTGGCATTTCTCGACACTCAGAATTCGCTTCTGGAGGAGTATTTGGAGAGGAGGCTTCTGCAGTATTCATTTGACTGGATCGAGTAAGTTCACATAAATTCTGAATTTCTCGACTCTCAGAATTCGCTTCTGGAGGAGTATTTGGAGAGGAGGCTTCTGCA
>BGPR01042821.1:0-13134 GCA_013235015.1 Araneus ventricosus
TGGAGTGGAGAACTCGTGAATGACCGGTTTAAGACATCCGCTAAAGATTCTTTATGGTTCTTCCTGCTTTGGCCTTAATGCTTCTGCAAGTATGAATATTTTTTCCGATTGGTTTTTCTTTATCTTTTATTTGATTTATGAGTTCTTATACATTCTTTATGATGCTTAATACTCTGTTGCATTATGTTATATTAACGTCCCATTCTGAAACTAGACGAAGACTATTTTGAGATGGAACTCTTGAGTTTCTCTTTATATTCACAAAAATATTACAAACGTTTTCGTTATGTCCTTATTCTTATGCTGTTGCCATTTCGTCTCGTGAAAGAATTGAATACATTTTTATGCAAGTTATATTGGTTATTATTAAAAATAAGTTATTAAAAAATTGTCACAATCGGCGAGGGCGGCATGCCATGAAATTAACATAATTAGATATATGTTGAATTTCAAGATGGTATAAAAATATTTTTACGGAAGATATTTTCTCGAGTAAACGACAGAAACATCAAAACTATGAATTAAAAAACTACCAGTGTTCAACTGTCAGTAGAAAAGTCAATTTTAGATAAGCTATGAGTCAGTGGCTAACGATGATAAGTATCGCCAGGGACAAAATATGAGTTTTTCGCCCCCCTCCCCAGTTTTCATCAGTGGCTTAGTGGTAAATGGCTCCCGGGTTATTGTAATAATTTTTCACCCCTTATCATATTTGGCTTCAAAAAGTGACATAATCGCACTAATGTTTCATCATCTTGAGTTCTTATAAAGTCCTGGGTATTTGTGTGCTCGGCTTTAGGGCTATTGGATCTCTTTTAGATGTCTTCTGGTGTATTTTAAGGTTTCTTTAGTGTTACTGTAAAAATGTTATTTAGTGTAATTTATTTAGTAATTAAATAAGGTAATTTTTCTTTTATAACTTCAGAGCCAGACATATAGAGCAACTTTTTTTAAAATTCCAGTTCAATATTGTTAATATTCAAAAAGCTATCGGTATTGCAGACAGGGGAATTTCGGTACACTCTAAGAGAAACTGAATGATAAGGGTCCATGCACAAACTGATATTTAGTAAACTTGAATCCTCGAATAGTTATCATCGAAATGCAATTTAAATTATGTATTTAATTTATTAGTATACATGTGTATTCAGGATATTCAACTTTCATAACATTACATTTTTTTGAAAACCTTTCGCGCATGCGCAGTGAAATGTTATTTACAACAAGTATTCGTATTTCCTCTAATATTCAAATTATTTAATTCAAATTTTGATACAATGCCTCCTTTACATATTGTCAAATATTCTGTAATTTTCGTAGAATTTAGTTGAAAACTCTGCATGTTATAAGCAAAAACCCTGCGAAAAAATTTGGGTTTTTTTGACGAAACCTTTATATCTCCTGGAATATTCATGCTATTTTTACGAAAATATACGTAAATATTATGGACATCAAGAAAAACCATTACTAAAGTTTCAACACATTATCAGCTTTTTGTGAAAGGGGGTGCGCCAAAATAATTTTCGTCTTCATCAATTTGTGGATAGTCCCCTAAATGCCCTCTTGACCGAATCTTCACTGAAAAATGTGATTTCCAACGATTGTACGTACCACGATTCTCTGCAACTGATTCCGAACCATCGTATTCTTATTAAGTCCAAATTTTTCGAAATCTTAAAAATGGTCCTTAATATTTGTCCATCATTGTATATAAAAGAAGGAGCCACTCACTGACTCATCAACGAATCTCTCAAACCACTGAAACTAGAAACTTGAAATTTAGCAGGAGGTTGCTTCTTGGATAGTAGATGCTTACTAAGAAAAGATTTTCGAAATTTTAATTAGAAGCTTTATTAATTAAAAATTACCCTAAATTGTAAGGTTTCTCCGCAATAACTTCATAACATATTATCACACAAAAATCATTTTAACATCGTCTTAAAGTTAACAAAATTAGCTTTTCAATGATATGAATTTCATTTCCATCCGATATTCTGTTTAATTTTAATTAATTTTTGAAAGTGCTTTCAAACACAATTTCTAACAATGTTTTATTGTTATCATCTGCATCTTTTCTTGGAGCATGCGTGGATTTTATCCAGAGCAACAAGGTAACAATAATGTGTTACTATGCGGACGAAGTCGTGGGCATCAGCTAGTGTTGTTATAAGAACAATGGTACTGTGTACACTTCTGGATCCAATCTAATTTTCTGTGTATATTTCAATGGGAAAAAAGAAGTTCCACATAAGCAGAAGTATTGAGCGAGTATCCACAAGCCAACAAGCCTTTTCTAAGTGACAGTCGCAAAAAAGAAGGGATTCTTGCTTCCCGCTCCTCATCACTTTTTAAGAGAATGCAAGCTCTGATACCGGATGACGCCTTCTAATGGCACTAAGAAAAGGAGCTTGAATTTCACAATCATTCCACACCATGTAAATGGCATGGTAGAACTCTACACCATTCCATTTTCAACCCATCCACTTAGGTAGATCATTCACGGGATGGGCCACGCAACCCATCAGCTACGGGTACACCGATCTGCTAACGAGCACATCTATCTCTTGTGTCCGAGAGAACTGCGAAGAAGTGAATGAGGCCCATATGCCACACTGGGTATCAGTGAAAGAAGACTACCGAAAACCCAGTGTTAAATCAATAAAAATTTTAATTTAACATACAACATGTGGAAACAACAAGTTCTTGTAATACTTCGTATGCTCATACTGTTTCAATAAAATGCGGAAAATATTGCATGATATTTAAAGTGAACTATTTTCAAAGAAATTCTGTTATTAAAACTCTTCGATATATAGTAGCAGGAGGAAGTGTACGGTATCCAGTGACGGCTTGTTCATTATATCTGCAGAGATGCAACACACCCTGAAAATAAGTAATACCTCGAATATGAACATCTTTCAAGCTGTTCTTCACCTTAAACTGTCCTTTTTTAACTAAAAGGTTGTGAAATGGGTTATATCGTCTGTTGACAACTCAAAATTTTCTGTGGTTTAAAATATAAATGGCTACCCAGAGAAAAATGACTTTCCTGACTAAATAATAATTGGAGTGAGTATGTGTACAAGTGGGAAAGTTTTTTGAGCAACATTTCATTAAAAAGAGTGCATGTTTAAAATTTTTGTTAAAAAAGCAACAATTCTAGAATTTTTTGTAAATTTAGAAAAAGGCTATCTTATTAATTTTAAAAAACTAAAAGTAAATAATTATTATGGGTTTTAATTTTGAATATTCAATATGAACATATTTTAAGCCACTTTTACCCATAATATGACCTTTTTACTTTCTCGTATAAGAAGCATGCAAAGAGAAAGTATTGTAATCGTCAACATATTCGAACTCGATATTTTGACGAATCTCCACGTTTTAGACCTCCCCGAGTCCGAAAAACACATTTTTGGAATTATGTTTGTCTGTGTGTCTGTGAACACGATAACTCGAAAACTATTAGAGATACAGGGATGAAATAAATTTGGTATGTGATCTTTACACATAATATGTAGGTTTCTGTCAAATTTTAGACAAAATCCGTCTAAGGGAAGTCTGTCTGTCCGCGTTCATGTGAACACTATAACTCAAAAATTTTAATAGCTAGATGGATAAAATTTGGTACACAGTTTTATCATCATGAATGTAGGTCCGTATCACATTTTGGACCAAATCCGTCGAAGGGTTGGTTGTCTGTCAGTCTGTATAATCGCAATAACTTCTTTAAGAAATTACTTAGATAAATGAAATTTTGTATGTGGCCTTCTTACCTTAATTGTATATTTGTGTCCAATTTTCGTGTCAATCGTTTAAAAAAGACGCTAAAATTGCATAATTAATTTTTCTAATCCGATTCTAAATACGCATGCGTACCAGAGAGAAAAGTTACATCTTTCTTGACTAAATAATAATTGGAGTGAGTGTGTAACATGTGGGGAAGTTTTCTCAGCAGCATTTCATTAAAAATAGGGCATGTTTAACATTTTGGTGGAATGAAATTATGGCAAATAAAACTGTAGAAGATATTGTCAATTGTATATGCCAAGAAGATTTAAATGAATGATTTCTGATTGATGTAAATAATTTTGATTTTCAATCATCTTAGAATTAGATATATTAGCATTTAAATTTCTTTCTAACATTTACATATATATTTCTGTACTACCAGAAAAGTTTAATTTTAGAAATTGATGCAAAATTAATGTTAAAATTTATGGTATTTCAAATAATTTAAGTTTACTTTTACTAATTAATGTACTTATAATTTCCTATTACTAGCAGAAACGCATAACTATGTGGCAAGCGCGAAAAGCGAGCTGGGATCACGTAGTGATCCCTCAAGAATCACAACGTGATTCTTGAAGGTTGGCGAGAGGAGCAAGCATGATATGAAATGTATGTGAAAAAAAAATGTATGTGAATTTTTTTTACTTCAAAAGCGATACGGGCGTTAAAATTTTTTTTTAAAATTATTTCTTTACTTTTCAGTACTTTTTATAGTGAAAAAAAAGATTATATGTTTAGAAAAATGCGTTTTGTAATTGACAGATCTAGTCTAAAATTTTATACTGATAAGCAGTTTTGGTTAAAAGAGCACTAACGAGCTTCATCGTCATCTCAGCTCGTTCTGTTTTTGAATTAGCGAATTCAATCACACATACGAATGGGTAGGTAGGTAGGTATTTGGGGTTTAATGGCGCAAGATCCATAGTTGGCTTTGTTGAGCCAAACACATGGTATTCACGAACGGGTGGAGCAACAGAAAATTTCGAAAACATATTTTTTCAGATTCAATGACATTCAAAATGTAATATTGATCAAAATTCAAGAGACTTCTGATTTTCTTTGACGATAGCAATTGTTGTTAAATTTGTCTCTTTAAAACCTCTCTGTAATATTCTCTCAGCTTTCATTCTCACTTATTCCTTTTTCAAATTTATTCGTTTTTTCTTCTTAGATTTTCTATCATCTTACCAATACATTAAACTAAGTGTGAATAAATAAATGAGGATATTGAATTTCTACTACATCATTAAATACCGCGATGAAAATACCTTTTACTTCCAAATTAAAAACGAATTATATCATATTTTTCCCGCGATAGTGCGCGTTGCTCTGTTTCTATCTGTCCCATTTCACAGCTCAGCTAAATAAGCATTGAATCACGATGGTATAGTAAAAAGTCAACAGACAACCGTTATTGGCGTCGTTAAAGTTCTAAGAGAAACAAATCATAGATTATTCAGAAGGCATATTTTAAAGCAAAAAAGAGATAATTAAATTTTTGGATTATAGTTATCAAAAAATGGAAATGTATTTATAATAGATTTGATGTTTATAATGTTTTATAGTGTAATCAAGTGTTAAGAAATACTAACTTGTAATACGGTACATTCTGAAAGAAACATTTATGTTGAATTTTGATATGCGACATGAATAGGCCTAGATGTTGAGATCACGATGAAATTTAATTTTACTGAAAACGTGGGTTTTAAACTTTATTCTACGTAACTGTAAATGGGCAAAGTACTAATTGAATATTGCTACTTAACTAACTAAAGCAAATAAGGTAATGGGTCAAGTGCTATGGGAATTGCTTGAAACAAAAACGAATGCATGATCACAAAATACTATTTAATTCTTCAAAATATTTTATTTGTCACATAAGTTTTCAAATATTTCCTATTAGATTTCATTTCTTTTTATTACCGATTTGCTAGAAAAATGAAAGATTCGATACAAGATATAATTTGACTCATATAGCTCAACTAAAAATAACATTTTTGTTATTCAAAAAAATTGCTTTCAAATTTCCAGTGAGATAATTACTATATGCAGAATAAATTAAATAAAAATTGTTTTTAAAACACGCTTTTATTAGTGCATTAAAAGATGGATTTTTAATTTTAATTATTTTCTACTTTATAGTCAGTAATTAATAATTCATTACTATATATATAAATATTATATATTTTATAATTTTTTAAAGCAGTAACAAAACTTTTATAAATATTTACACTGCTTCCTCCGCAACAAAACAAAATAGATGTTGCCATTTATTCTCTAAAAAATTAATCATTATTTACATTGTAATATATAAAAATTTTCAAAACTCATTCATTCAAAATGAATGTCTGTGTGCAATTCCTCTTCCATCATATTGTTTGTTTTGGATAACTATTCCATCAAATTTTGCATCGCATCCACCGCTACTATCGAATGCCAGTGGTGGATTGGTGGAAAGGTTTTAACATCCAGTTACGTCACTCGCAGGAAACACAGTGACGACAACTACTTAAAACTTAAGATATCCATGGAATAGACTCGACTGAGAAATCTTCGTTCTTAAATCCCATAAAGAATGTCTGGAACCACCATTGCATACAAGATGCTGATCGCTGCTCACGACACGGCTCTCGGCAAGAATTATGAAGAGCACTGACTGAAAAATGGAATTCCGTTTAACAAGGTGTCATAGGAGGCATGATTATCAGTATTATAATCCTTGAAAGATTCTCCTAACACTATGTTAAAAATTCCTATAGTGTTTTTTTTTTCATGTTTCTGCTGTACTTCTTAATTTTTCCGTGTGGTCATATTTGGTATGCAGTATGTACAGATGTCGTCCATTTTCATTCACTGTTTAAAACCTGATTGATACCATCATCCCACACCTTTGCGTACATGAATTAACCACTTTTCATTTGATGTTTTATTATTTTCGTTCCAAATAGCTTTGGGACTCTTAATTTCGAACATATGCAATAAATTTCAAAGATATTATTTTTACCCTAATAGATTCCGAACGCAAATGGAGTAAACGCTTTTTGCTAATGGACTCAATTCATTTCACGTCAGAGTCACATGGCAAACGTAAATGCTTATGTAATCTGGTACTAACTGCAAGTTCCTTGTATTGTGCGGTGGTCTCGCATCATTTTCTATTGTGAAACGCGCAGTCAACTCCAAAATTAAATTGTCTTGCCGCATTTGACGTGTGTCACGTGAGCATGAATTGACTTCATTAGTGAGTTCTCGCAAATAATTACGTCACGCACATATTAAGACGTTTAAATATGAGATAATAAAGAAATTAGATTAGAAAGAATATAAGAATTTAATATGAAAAATGAAATAATGCTTAGATTTGTTTTATGGATTTTTTTTTCCAATGTAAAATAATAGGGACAGTAATCAACCCTCTAAGCGTGAAAACCTCATAAAGTTTCTTCAAGTGACTACACATTTTTGTTTTTTGATTTACAAGATCCTTGAATTAATCGTTTCATAATCTGTTTCCAGGCAAAAATTATAAACTCTACCACACTATAGTTTTGAATGAAATGAATTTTACTGTTGTAGGAAAACCCAACATTTACCATCAGTTTTCGTGGAAAATATAAAGTGGGCATTAATAAGTTCCTGTTGCCGATCAAGATCTCCCTCTTTTGTTGGTTTGCAGGTATTAGTTGTGATTTTCTTACTATTTGTACCATAATTATGTTATATATTCATTAAGGAACTTTGCATGAATTCCATCGGGATGTGGAGGATAGAAAGTTCTTGGTTTTCCAGTAAAAGTTCTATCCATCATAATTAATCTTCCATTCATTTTATGGCTAAAATCAATTCAGTCTTATGAATTGCAGTGCTATAATAAAATGAAATAGAATGCACAATTTAAAATATTAATTAAAATGAAATATTATATGAACAACAGTGGCGTTAACTTTTCCCCCACAAATTTTGCTGTAAAACTAAATCGGGTAACAAAGCAAGTGTATGCTAGTGATTAAAAAAATTAAGAAGATTTTGTAGAGTTTACTTTTTATTGTTCGATTTATTATTTTCACGATGTGATAATAAATTTCTTCGGGAGCCTGCCTGATATCATGTCGACAATTTATAAAATAGATCATTCGATAATTTAAGAAAAAGACAAAAAAATATGAAATGAATGGGAATGTCTTAGAAATACATTCTGTCAAAAAAGTGCACAGAATGTTTTAATAAAATACAAAAAAATTATTTAACTATCAAAATTATTATGTCTTCTTCTAAGTGGTGCATGTACAAGCAAATACGTGTGCCAATCATCGAAACACTTTTTGTGGGGACATTCTGAGAGAACCTGCAGATCCTTCAGTGAATTTTGTTTAGTTTCTTCAGTTGACTCGAAGCACTTACTACGAAGTGAAAATTTGAGTTCAGACTCATACACTCACGTCTTTTCAACATTTGTGTTACGTTTAAGAATATAGGGTTTGAATTAAATAGTCAAGAATGTCTTCAGAAACGTGTTTGCTATGCTCCATTTGAAGAAAATGAATTTCTTTCAGAAAAACCCATGCTGTAAACATTTCATGTTCAAAATATTAACTAAACTCGTGCGAACGGTTTTACGTAATTTGCATCTCTCAAGAATTCTCCATCGCAATATATTTCATTTTGTTCATGTTTCCTTCTGTCGAAGATGTTGAAGGCAGACAGGAAGGGTACACACCTTTAACTATTTCTCCGTCCTCTTTGAATGCTTTGTGTCAGTGGTATACTAGCATTTTAGATAGAATTAATTCGCCGTATGATTTTACCAACATTTTCAACGATTCAGCACTAGAAATTCTGTTTGAAAATCAAAATTCGATGCAAACTGTCTGTTTGCTATTTTTATTCACTGCAAAAATAGCAGAACATACTTCAGGTCGACTAACAAAAATAACAGCTATAAAGAAATTTATAGGCAGGTCGCTCTCCAACTTCTGTAAAGTATAATAACTGGGAAAACTGCTGCCAACTTACAGGAAATTAAATCTTTAAATAACTTTTACACTATCCTTTTAAAGGAACAATTCTAGATGCTTTTCTGGCAGAATATATTACGTAACTTATTTATTTATTTTATAAATTCTTTGTATACGAATAAATTTTTCGTCCACATGGAGTAAGTTTTGCACTCGTCGAACAATTCAGGCTCTAGATTTTCATTAATTTCTATTAACCATATGGTCATTCCCGAAAATTGTAAAAATTTTTAAGAGAATCTACCAAAGAAAAAGGCAACTTTCGAAAGAGCACACTTGGTTTTCTTCATTGTGGTATGAAATGAAGTGAAAGTGGGCCAGCTTACAAATCCTTTTTCACACGCGCTGTGTCGTTCTTGTAGAATACAAATACAGGGCGTCCAAGTTAAAAGTATTCAAAAAGTGTTAGCTTATTTTGAGAGTGTCGCAAATCATTAAATATAAATATCAATTGCATAAGTGATAGCAATTACTTCAACTTTCATTAAAAGTTTATGAGGCTCACTGTTAGCCTCATAAGTGGCTTAGTGGCATATTAGTGGCTTATCAGATCTCCAAAATGTAATCGGTCTCTTGCTCTTTTTGAACCAAAACTTTCCTCTTAAAGTTAGTTATCCAAAATGTATGGAATGGATTTGGATAATGGATGTTCCACATTCCGTTCAGTTTGTGCATGGCGTATAACACATGTCAATGATTTAAATTCAGCTTGCCAAAGTTTGCACTAGACCTTAAATTTCGGTATCGACATGGTGGCTATCAGACAACGTGACTACTTCAAAAAGCGGTCGAGAGCAACTCTCAACAGTGCGTTGAGAGTTGCTAACAGTGTGTTGAGAGTTGCTAACAGTGCATTGAGACTTGCTAACCGTGCGTTGAGAGTTGTTGTACCTAATTAGAAAACTAGGATTAATCTCCTACTAACAGAGTTATTCTTTCATAACTAATCATTTTGTTGGTATAAGCCGTCATATTTGGATATCTTTAGCTTCGACACTGTATTATCTACTGCTTTATTTATTTTACTTTTTTGGTTGCTCGTTATTCAAGTCACATCCAAGGAAAAATATATTTTACATTTTTAGTTATTACGTTTATTCAAAAGCGCGTTCAGAGAAAAAAAAATATATTTGTTTATTTCCTGTTTCTGGTCGAAATAATTGAAAATTCTCTTTTGAGGCAATTATTCAAAATCAGAGATAAATATGGCCCATAAATATGATTTATATCGTTACATAAACATTTTTTAAAAATTTTAATAAGACACAAAAACAGTTGTCTTCTGAGAATTGTTTCCTAAGATGCCAGCAGAGAAAGCATCAAAATTTCGAAATCAAAACCAACAATTGCAAATTAATTTGGCTATTTTAGAAGATTTTTATCGATACCAGTTAAGAACATTTGATTCTATAAAACACATATAAGAAACATCCTTATGTACGCGAAAAAATATACGCCAAATTTGAAAGAGAAATTCATTTATTCCTGTAACCTTGAATATTTATTGATATACAATATAAGCCTCGGTATTGAAAAGAATGGTTGTCATAGAGATTCATTATATTAATTAGAAGTTAACTTTATAAATTAAAAGTGTAAAACTGTGCATTTTTCTAAATTACGAACTTTAAAGAAAAGGGATTCATCCTAAAAATGTTACGTAGAATTTCAAGAATTCCGTAGAATTTTCATTGAATACAAAACTAAAGTAAAATTTAAACACAAAATAATAATCAAACGGATTTAGTGTTTGTTTTTATCAATTAGAAGAAAAAGTACATTTCCTACATTAACGAAATAGCGAGTAGTGGAATGGAAACTCATCTACAGGACTCTACATCTGGACTATTTTTTCAGGATCATTCTTGAACGCATACCGCATAATGCATGCGTTCAAAATTTTATTCCGTTCCCTCAAATGATATTTATGCTCACTAGGGGGTCATATACCGACAAAGTTTTCTTAAATTCGCCCTATATAAAAGAACTGACAAAGCGTCTTAATAAAAAATGGTGTTATATTGAATTGAAGTTCCGAGTGACAGAAAATAATTACCAAAGCAAATTATTTTCTGTCTCAACGTGACAACTTTCGTTGAAATTCGTGCGATTTTTCACATCTTACGTTGTATTCTAAATTGATAGTTTCTATTAATTCACTGCAAATAGATGATAAAATATTATTTGCTTCTTCGAGAGATGAAATTAATTAAAATGTTTTCTATTCCAATTTACAGGTACCCAAATTGCAACAGCTTTCATTTCTGTTTACCTGAAACATCAAGGCTTGACAATAACACATTTGTCTATGATGACTGCCATCAGCGTAGCTTTCCAGTTCATCACGGGCATGATTTCTGGGATTCTTGCAGACAGGATAGGACGCGTGAAACCTTTTCTTTTCGTAAATGGATCAATTTTCTTAGTAACCATGATATGTTTCATTGTTATGCCTAAGATAGACGAATGTGCTACTAGAAAGATCACTTTCGACTGCCTTGATCAATAAATAGTAGCTCGAGAGTCTTGTCGTATCTCACAGGATAGCTTTCATACAGATTCATGCTCATTAATTTATAGCGAGAATGCAACGCATTATGATGAAAATGAAAACTGTCCATTTATATCTTTATTATTTAATGGAGGTATCGTACTCGAAAGCCGCCATTTGAATGAAACTTCAGATTTTTGCCTATATCACGTTGATTTTAAAAACTATTCAAATCAAGACATTTCTCCCTGCGATACTCAGAGCTGCAAAACATTTCAAATGGTTTGTTCTGGCAAAGATGCATTGCGTTGCCATAAAAGCAAATCATTTTGGATAATTCTTTATGGCATCTTAATTGTCTTATATAATACATCTCGAATAAACACATATACATTCTTTGACGTGATTGCAGTAGATTTATCCAACCAATACAATTCTGACTTCGGAAAGCATAGATTGTGGTCTATTTTAGGCTTTTCAATTGGTCCTGCTCTTGGTGGATTAATTTTGAATAAGATTAATTTAAACAAAAGTGGCAAAAGCTATGCTCCAGTGTTTGTTTGCTCAACCATATTTGCTGTCTTGTCATTCATTCTAGTTTCGAAAGTCAATCCGAAATTTCACAAACCAGCTCCAACTGTGTGGAAGAAATCGTTTGAATTCGTGATGAACTTGGAAATTATTTTGTTTCTTATTCTCCTTTTAATAATGGGTATTACATTCGGATTTCTGGTTGTTTACGGTAATTGGTACTTGCAAGACCTGGGTGCCTCAGATTTGCTTCTTGGTGTTTCTACTGGAGTATCTGCTCTGTGCGGACTTCCCCTTCTTTACATTTCCAAGTGGTTTTTCAATAAAACTGGCTTGTGTAATTTCTTTGCTCTCAGTCTTTTTTCATATGCTTTCTATTCTTTTGCTTTTTCGTTGATGCGAGAACCTTGGCTCTCTATTGGCATTGAATTGGTGAATGTGTTTGCTTACCATTTATTCTGGGTGGCAGCGATGCAATACTGCGACAAAGTTGCTCCAGTCGAGCTGAATGCAACGATGAAAGTTTTAGCAGGAACTTTACACTATAATGTCGGTTAGTAGAAACTTTTTATTCCAACAACATTTATTACATTTTTAACCTTAATATATCGGCCTCTCATGTTTAAATACATCCAGCCCTGCATGCGATCGAAGAAAACATATCAAATCCCTCGTTAATTTAAATTGGAGAATTCAATGAAATTTTGAAAATCAAATTAAACTACATACTACTAAATATATTATACAAAACAGGGCTTCTTAAAGTAATCAAAAGAGTGAAAAACTATTTACTCGCTTCTGAATTGGATTCGCGATGTTTATAATGAGCACCAAGAAGCGTAAACTTAAAATTACAGTATTAAAATGTAAAGTGAAAATTATCCACTAATCTTTAAAAAAGACGAATGTAAAGATTCCTCAATAGCAAACTACTTTTTGTGCGTGTTTTTAAACTACTGATGCTTGAATGAATGTACAGGATATATCAAAAATCTTCATCCGCTTTCAAAATGTCACAACTCCAAAACTGTTGATCGCAGGTGAACAATTGTTATATCGTTGGAAAGAAGAATTGTCAAGTTATGTTTCACTGCTTCAAGAGTTCTTCTGCCTGCAGCTGAAAAGAAGAGTGAGTAGTTTTCGAGATATTTTTCTTTGAAAATACCGTTACTGGGCACATTTCGCAATATACAGGGTGACGATTATTGAGCTATATGAAATAAAAAATAACATTTTCAAAAACTAATGAGTTCAAAACTTTTATTCAAATTTTAAAAGTAACTACAGATGTTCGGATTTAGTTTA